>CAOJCR014873865.1:0-11732 GCA_948330485.1 Euphorbia neoarborescens
AATATCACCTTTTGATTATTATGGGGATTAAACATAAGATCAGGTATGATTAACTCCAATCAAATTCATGCAAGGAACAAAAAAATAATGTCTTATGTCTTTTGATTATTACAACATGCAACATCAAAAGTCAATTTCATGCGTTTGGATGTTCATGCATAATATCAATATTGTTCTTTCAAACAAACATTAAAACTCATTCTAATTCCATATATGCTTAGTGTTGATTAACTCGATACATATATCTAGCATTTAAACTAAGAATCAAATGAAGAATCGACAAATAATAGCAAAAGAATCCATATATTTTCCAAAAGTAACATGTTTAGAACAAAGCATACATATTGAAGAACTCTTGCAACAAAACTCTATAGATTAATAAAAACAATGGTTGTTAAGCATTATAATGATTACCTAAAGGGAGTGTGTCATAACTCTAGGTAATTTCATGCAAGAAAATGAACAAATACAAGGGTATTATTAACACTTATCCAAGATACAAAATCGAAAACATAAAGATACCATGGAAAGGGATACAACTCCTAATGGAGATGTAAACCTTTCCTATACAAGAACGAGGCTTCCTCTGAGTAAAAGGGCTTCTTATTACTCCTGTGTATCTTCTTCTTTGCTGTAGAATTTGTGCTTCAAGATTTTCTCTCTCTAAAAATTTCTTTCTCTTGTTTTAGAGTGTTCCCCGTTAAAAGTGTGTTGAATTTATTGGATTTGATGGCTATTTATAGAGTTTAAGGGTGGTTACAAGTGTTTATGATTGGTTTTAAGATTACAAGATGCATTAGGATTGGTTAAGAATGGATAAACATTGATTTGGAGGGAAGCTGGAGGGAGAATAACAGCCATTTTCAAACTTTGACCGTTGTTACAACGGTCTGATTTTGAGCAGGTCGCGATCGTGACAGAGGAGGTTGCGATCGCAACAAGGCTCTAGTCAGTGATGTTGGTTTTTATGCATTGGTCGCGATCGCGACATGTGAGATTGTGATCACGATATGGGCCTGATTTCTTCTTTTGTTGACTTGACTAATGGTTGCAATCGCGATGAAGTTCTATCTAATCTCCCTTGATCCATAATTCATCCCGTTTGTTTCGATCCTTCATAAATGTCCTAAAAACATCTTTAGTCTTGGAAAACTTGAAAAATAAACATTCTAACATAAAATACTCGTCAAATACACAAAATATACATATTTATGCTTGTTTTATATGCCATATACATGTGCTTTGCACATCATATCACTTGCTCTCATTAATAAAAACTTTGTCTTCTTCTTGGCTTCCAAGTTCAGTACGATAGTAAGCATAGACTTCAATTTCGTTCGTCCTCTAAGACTGGATGTAATTTCCTGTCTTGTGTCCATTCCATCGAACTTACAGGATACATTCTTATAGGTTACGGCAGAAGACAAGCAAGTGTAGATTGGTATGAATGTTAGACATGTTTCTTACTACTCATGCCAGAAATTTTCTTCAAACTATAATGTGTATGCTACCAAGTAATATCACCCCTCAACTGCTTCATCTATCGACAGGAATGGAAGGAACTTAACACCACTATAAGATGAATCTTCTCCCATAGCCAAAATAAACACTATAGTGCCAGCAAGTGGTTCGATCGGAGTTGTTCTATAGAGTCAATGACCAATCAAGCTAAAGGAGCGGTGCCTGTGCCTCTATCGCAAGCTCACAATTCAAAAAGGTAAGGGAAACTCATTCCGTCGACCGGTTTCAGAGCAACAGTTAGTATTGGTAGCTCGGGTGATCAAAGCATTGACATTCGTCGCTAAAATCAACTTCTTCATGTTCCTCCACTTACTGATCCCGTTTCAAAAGCGGAGGCTTCACGTTTAATTGGTCATCAAGTTTGTTTCTTCCTTGATAATAACAAAAACAAAGTATTACAGGGGTCACAGGAGGTGTTCTCTTAATTAATCATAATTTTTATATGTTACCCAAGTGCATTCTTTTGATATCTTTAAACTTCACTTGTTGGAATTGCCGAGGAAAGTCTTGAACTCCTCTAAGTAGCGTTATATGCATTCTTTGATTTCAAACTATGGCTTACAAGTTTTTGCTTTGATGGAAACAAAATGTGTTGTGGTGAGTGTTATCTCTTCGTGCCTTCTAGGGACATCACGATTTTGGTCATTTTTGTGTGCCATCTAATGGGTCTTCTGGGAGTATCATAGTCTTATGGAACTCGAATTTAGTGTGATTCTCAATGAATCTTTCTTCTTCTCGTTGGATTTTAATGCATTATGAAGGTTCATAGTTTATGGTTTATTTGTTCTGTATCTATACTCCTAATGATTGGGGAGAACGAGCTTTGTTATGGGATTCTCTCCTTCCCGTTATTTCTAGACGTCACAAAATACTTGTTCTTGGTGACTTTAACGAAGTCTTATGGGATTCAAAAAGATCTGGTCTGTGTAACCATTAGGCTATGTCTCTTTTTCAAAACTTTTTGAATTCCTAGGAGCTACATGACTTACCATTGCATGGAAAACAATACACATGGCATAACTTAGCCTCGTTTTCATGGATTGATAGAGTTCTAGTGTTAGTAAGTTTTCTTGATCAATGGCCTACGCAGAATATTCATACTTCGGACACTTGCTTATCTTGTCACTTTCCTATTATTTTCCTATTAGGTGTGATTATCAATATGTTTAGACAGTTTCATTCTTTGAATTGTTGGTGCGATAATGACAACTTCTGTCCTATGTCATGGCCTAAATGGGATACTCTTTGTATCGCCAATATTAATCTTGGTTTGGGAAGAAAACTAAAATCTCTTTATACTCAAATTGGTAGGGAACAAGGAAGTGCTTAAACAACAAGCATCTGGGATTAAAACTCTTGAAGTGCAGTTGCTCACTCTGACTTTTGATTCTATGCGCAGGCCTATGAGTGAATCAGAAATTATAGAAATAAAATCAATTACGGATGAGCTTTGCCAAAGGCGAAGAGTTTTAGAATCCATCCGACATCAATAATCCCGTGTGAAGTGATCTCTTCTAGGAGACAATAACATTGCATACTTTCATCAAGTCCCTTCTACTCACTACAAGAATAACACTATCTTAATGATAGAAGAGGATGGGGTTTCTATAAATGACCAAGCAACTATTCGGGAAAAATTATTAGCTTCCATAAATGCCTATTTGGAAAGAAGAAATCAGTTCCTGTAATCTTGATGGTCTTCAGGTCACTAATATTTCGACGAATGATAATAGAGCATTAGTTACTGACTTTTCGGAAGGTGAGGTATGGGTTGCTCTGTAATCTGGTGGTGAAAACAAATCCCGTTGGCCTGACGGCTTCAATGCCTTCCTTTATAAGCGAGCATGGCTAATTTTTAAGGATGAAATTATGAAGGTGTTCAATGTGTTCCACTCCTCAAGCAATTTGGCAGCCGAATTAAAAACTTCTTTCACGGTCTTAATACCAAAAAGAGTAGGAAAATTCAATATTGGTAATTTTGGGCCAATCTTGCTAATTCATAGAGTCTACAAGATTCTCTCTAAGCTTCTTGCAAATCGTCTCAAGCATGTATTGCCTAAGGTTGTTTTGGAATGCCAATTTGGGTTTGTAAATGATAGGAATATTCATGAAATTTCATTCATAGCCAGTGAGATAGTGTTTTATCTTCACTGTTCTAAGAAACCATGCCTGCTTTTAAAACTTGATTTCACAAAGGCATTTTATAGTGTCTGTTGGCATTATTTACATGCTATTTTGGTTAGTATGGATTCTATCATATTTGGAACCGTTGGATGAACGAAAGCAGAAGGGATTCGTCAACATCGATTTTGTTTAATGGCTCGCCCACAAAACCAATTTATCTTCACAGGGGAGTCAAGCAAGATGATCCTCTTTCTCCTTTTATTTTTTCCAGTGCGACTAAAGGATTCAAACGTTTAATATCAAGAGCCATTGACGAGCTTATTCTTTCTGGCTTTAAGCCCTTTGATGACAATAATGATGTTTCACTATTGTAGTTTGCATATGATACTTTTATGTTTCCTTCAAGCTAATGAATCCGATGTTATAAACATGAGGCACCTTATCAGATGTTTTAAAGTAATTTCTGGGCTGCGGGTTAGCTTTTAGAAAAGCAGTTTAACTGGTTTGAATGTGTTGGATGAATTTACTTCCAAGAGTGTAAATCTTCTATACTGAAAGGTGGAACATTTAACAATCACTTTTCTAGGAGTTCCTTTATCATATAAGAGTCTAACGGTAAATGAATGGAATCCCCTATTACTGAAGCTCAAATCAAAGCTTACTCGATGGCAAGGCTCATATCTCTCCTATGCAGGCCGTTTAGTTCTTTTGAAGACGGTAATTAGCAGCATTCCAATCTATCATTTATCTTTATTTTGAATGCCAATTGCTATCTCTAATAAAATTAAGCAGTACATACGTAACTTCTTATAGAAAGGTAATGCAACGGGTAGGGGATTATACAAAGTTAGCTGGGCTTCGATTTGTGAACCATGGAAAATGGGGGGATTGAACTTGGATTCTATTAAGGTAAAAAATATCAGTCTTCTATTAAAATGGTTATGGTAATGTGAATTCCCTATAGGTATCTATTTGCTTTTGGAATCCTTCATTAAGGGAATGGAATTTCTCGGATATGCGCTTTTTTATCGCCAATCTGAAAAGGAATTTTAAATAGTTGATTTTTTGATAATAAAATTTGGTATTGCTTCACTTCTCAGTTGATATCTGTCTTTGGTACGGGCACTACAATCTGATTCTCGCATGATGTTTGGGTTAATGGATCAACTCTAAAAAATCAATATCCTAGCATATATGACCTTAACGTTAATCCAAACATTTCGACGTAAAAGGCCATATCTTCTATGGAGATAGCTCTTAGTCACCCATTCTAGTTTCGTCGTCTGCGATTGACCAAACACCTTCAGCTGTAGAGCCTTTCGAATCTTGTGTAGTCGGTCCCTCCTTCATTGGCAGCAGCTCATTTTCTGTGGAAGGGTACATAATACAAGCCGACATCCTTTCGTTAACTCCTAGCAGCTCGTCAATTGTGGGAGTCTGCTGATCGTAGGTGGTTCTTTTGCTGGGCTACTGATGTCCAACCGAAGATTAAGTTTTTCTTCTAGATGGTTTGTCACAAGAGGTTACCTACTAGGAAAAGGTTGGTTGAAAGGAATATCTTGTAGGATTCAGACATGTCTTGCTTCTATTATGGTAAAGTCGAGCCTCAAGAACATATTTTGCTACATTGTGAATTTTTAAGGGTTCTCTGCATGCAGCTTTTGGAAACAGTTGGCTACTCCTTCACTTTGCCCTTTCATACCCAAGACTTCCTCCTCCAATGGCAAGGTGTTTTCCTAAATTCTAAAAAGAAGTCTATCTATACATCCTTGTGGCTTTTCCTTTGTTGGGAGATTTGGAGGGGATATAATAAGAGCATCTTCAATTTAGCTCTTGAGGAAGTGCATCACGCTGAAGACTTGTTTTTTAAATGTGTATACAAGGTGATATTTTTTTGGAATTGTAAGCATCCCCAGGAGCATATATCTATCTCAGATGTACTCTTTTGTATGTGATGATGTAATTTTGTCCTCCTCTTGAGGTCCTTTCATTTCAATTTTAATAATGCCTGGGGCTTTGAGGTCTGTTGGTTAGGATAGGGTGCCGATCTAGTTAGGATGTCTTCCTTCTCAACTGCCTCTTTGTCTGTATTTTCTTTAAAAAAAAAGTCAAATGAAAGAGGTAAGCAAAAAAAGGGGGCTCTACAACAACTAAGATAAAATCATGGGATTTCCATGACCTCGTGGATGTCTCCATAAGCTCGTACTATTAACCCATGTCATCATGGAGAGGAACTAGAACTGGGTGCTCCAAAGTCCACGAGCTCGTGGCAAAAACCATGACCATGTGGGCAAGGCTAGACTCTATGTCCCAAGACCATGAGCCCGTGTCAAGGATCTATAAGATCATGGGTAAAGCCAGGAATTTATTGTCAAAACTCTACGACCTCATGGCCCTTATCCATGATCTCATGGGAACAATCTGAGACTTTTCCAAACTCCTTGGGCTCGTGCTTACATCCCACGATTGCATGGAAAATGGCCTAGATTTCAATGACCCAAGTCCACGACCTCATGGCACAACCCACGACTAAATGGAAGAGGCCTGAACCAAGTGTCACAAGTCTATAACTTTATGGAGTTATCCCACGAGCTCATGGATAAATGTCCGAAACTCAATAACCAAACTACATGACTTCATAGGAAGTCCTACGACCTTGTGGATTTCCATAACCGCCTCAAAATTTGAAAATTAATAAGATAAAAACTCCTAATTTGGCATGGGTTCTTCTCCCATCTTACATTCCTCTAATTTTTTACAGTCACAAGTTCTTTCCCCCCTCCATTTGATGCAAAGGTACGAACTTCTTCCCCATTTCTTCGTTTATTGCATTCTACGGTTTGCTTTTCTAGTTTTCTCCTATTCTTCTAACTTCTTCCTCTTTTCTTTTCTTATTTTTTGCTGTTATTTCAGTTTGTACTGTCATTTTCATTTTAAGGGTTTATTCATATTTGTTTTTGGTTTTATGTTTGTTAATGTGTGTGTTTTGCCTTCCAATTTAATTTTCTTCTATTCTTTGCTAAGTGTTGCTAATGCATGTGTGTTAATTTCTTCTTCTACTGAGGTTTTTCTTTTCTCAATTCTGTTTTAGGGTTTAGTCTTTACTGATTTGTTTTATTTGTCTTCTCGATTGTTCGTTTGTTATTTTCTTTTCTTATATATGTTTAAGGTGGTAATTTCGGATCATACATTGTATAAGGGTGTATGTACATAATGTGTGGAGCTTGGTATTGTGTTTATGCTGCATTCCCTTCAACTTTTGCATATTTGTGGAATATAAGCATTGTTCTTCCATTAGTTTATTGTCTTTTATTATCTTGTTTGTGTGTACTTTTGTAGATGGTGAGAACCTAGAATACAACTCAATTTCTGAGGGAGGATGCCTAACCCTTGAACGACCAGCCTCCAGAGCTTCCCCTTACACTACCACCACTAGCAGAGGGTCATCCTTCAACTGGGGCACCCTTGCCCAAGTTATCGCGTAAGTTAAATTGCCCTTTTTCCCTTTTTAACCCTGATAAAGGTAAGTACTTCATGCTCTGCTCTTCTTTAGTCTCTTTACCTCTCCATGTACTTCCCATGACATATCTTTTACCTCTAGGTTTAGCTGATGAATTTTATGCTCAATTGCAAGCCTTAGGTGGCATGAATTCTTTCATGATCTCAATCATTCTTTCCATACACTTAACGTGGAATTCTATACCACCCTTACTTCTAGCATCGATAAAGCTGCTAATTGTAGGCTTATCAAGTTTAGGCTGTTTGGGACTAAAAGGGTAGTGAATTTGATGGGTTTGATTGTAGTCATTGAGAGGGGTGAGAATGAATGTCCTGAGGGGGAGGATCCTAGGAAAATTTGGGCTACTATTGGGCATGGTGAATTAGACTTCAATATCTGTATAGCTAAAGATATTCATATCGATCTTTTATTCATCCTTTATAAATTTGTATTCTATAACTTTAGTGGAAAGACCGAGTCTAGTAAGGTTAATGGGTCTGAATTGCTTACGTTGTGCCTAATCCAGCATGGGATCAAGGTAGACATAGGGGAGTATGTTCTTGATGCATTTTACTTTGACGTGAGGAAGAAACATTTACAGAGTCTAGGCCTAGGACACATTATTGCTAGGATTGTTATATTTTTGCATGGTCCTGGTTGTATTTCTTCGCTCACCCCTATCCGAGGCAAGGCTATGTCCTCGGCTACTTTGCAGTTTTCTCCTAGGCCAATGATGGGTGTACCTTAGAGTTCCTCCTGTCGCAGGGGAAAACGTCCAATAGAGGTTGATGTGCCAGTAGATGAGGCAGGAGAGGCAGAGGATTTAGGAAAAGATGAGCGAGGTTTTGAAGAGCCATCTAGAGAAGCATATCAGACACCGGAGCACATACCGACCATGCTCATGGAATGAATGGACACTATGATGGAGTAAATGGAGAACATGCAGATCCACCAGTTGGACTTGAGGGATCTACAGGAGCCGTGGCAGTCCAGAATGGAGATGTGAGTTGAGGAATTAGCATGAGACAGAGAGAATGGCAGCATCGGATAGATAGCCAACTTGATCAGCTTGAGGACTTCGCCCATCATCACAGCTATTGAGTGGTATTTCCTTCCTCCTCTCCCATTTCGATTGTCTTATTCCCATTGCACTTTTGGGAGTAAGTGCAATTTAAGTGGGGAAGGGTAGGAGAGGTTTCTCTCTCTTACTCTATCTTTATCTGTTTTTTGTATGTTCTTGATTTTTCCTCTGTGGTGATGTGTATTGTTGTGTTCTTATCTGTCTAGTGGTTGTGTTTTTGTTTTGTGTTATTTTGTTTAGTTATTGTATGATGCTGAATGATATGTGAATGATGTGGGTGTTATACTAAGTAGTTGGAACCATTATTGAGCTACCCCCGAAATTGGATCTATGTTCTCGATTTTCCCATTGAATAATGAGGAATTTAGGACTTCAACATGTATGATTAGCCTATTTATGCTGATTGAGTCAGTCCTTAAGTTCTATTTCATAAGGCTGATTAGGAGTATAGAATTGCATATAGTGGTTCGACCTTCGGTGTAATACCTCAAATTTTTCAATGGCATAATTTCTTATTTTCTTTTATTATTTATTTATTTAATTGCATTTTAACTATACTTTATTTTTTTATTATTAATATCATTATTTTAGAATGTACATGTGTTAATTTTATTTGAAAATGTTTCATTACCTAAACTTGATTTTTAGACATATAACATATGCATGTGTGATAACTTATATGTTGCATGAACAAAATATATTTTGTGTCCATGCGTTATTTTTGGGCGTGTGAAATGAGTAGAATGGTAGGTTGAAATTGTTTATTTTATTTCCTAATACAAAATCTTACCTTAACAATTATTGCCTTATCTATTGACTCCCTTTCCTTAACTCATGTGTATTTTTAAGGCAAGCACATAAATTACGAACCAATCACTAATTTATTTTCCTCCTTAATTCTGCCAAAAATCCTCCAAATACCATCCTTGATTTTATTCCTTAAGAACTAAAAATCTTTCCATTTCTTCTCACTTTTATTTCAATAAAATGAATCATTCTTTCTCCTCCTCATTATATCGGCCATGATAATTCTAAAAGAGAGAGAGAGTTTTTTGTGGTCTTTTTGACTTAATTTTAGAATTTCGTTGGGTGCATCAAACTTTGGGGCATTTCTCTTCTCTTTTGCTTCCGGATTTCTTATACTCATTTCTGTGAGTTTATTATCTTCACTATTATATCGAGGTAACTAAACTTCCTTCACACTAGTTTTTAATTAAATCTAGAATGCATGATTAGAATTATTAATAAGATGAAATTTGATTTACATTGGTATGTTTTCATACTTTTGGGCCGAATGGTTAATTTTGTATACCCTAATATTTCATTCGGTTTAATTTCTGCAAAATTTCAGATTTGTACTGTCTTCAGTATTTTATTGTTTTCTCTAGTTGTATAACTCCGATTTGGACGATTCTTGATACTGTGGATTCCTAAGATATAGCTATAAATATGTTTAGAAGAAAGTTTTGGCAGATTCTGTTGTCTTGATGCTCGAAATTATTGATGAATTTGATGTATGAAATATGTTTTCCGGGCAAAATGTTTTTTGACCAGTCTTCAGTGTTTTATTGCTTTCTTTCGTTGTATAACTCCGATTTGGACGATTCATGATGATGTTGATTTCTAAGACAGCTCTAAATATGTTTAGAAGAAAGTTTTGGCAGATTCTATTGTCCTGATGCTCGAACATATTGATGAATTTGATGTACGAAATCTGTTTTCTAGGTAGAATATTTCTGATCGTGGTTTGTTAAAATTTTTATAACTTGGTATGTGTTAGCACGGGACTTTTCCCCAAGCGAGCAGTGATGAAATGCGATCTAACCGGTACCTTTGCAATATTTTTACAAGCATGTTTTAGCCCATGGATTTTGAAGCTGGCGTCACCTGGCCCGAAATAAAAATATTTGTCAAGCCTTCGCAGCCAAACGGGACTGGAGAACCAAACCCAAACCGCGCAAATCACCTTTAATCCCTTAAACCCAAAGCCTAAACCCATTACCTAAGCCCAAAGCCCAAGCCCACATTCCTAACGTAGGGTTTTGTGCCAATATAAAACCCAAAGTTTCCACCTAAGAAAGGGGGTTGGTCATTTTTTATCAAAAAAAGAGGGGGGCTGGAGATTCTTTTGGAAGGGGGCTGGCAAAAATTGAAAAAAGGAAAGGCTTCCTCATCAGAAGAAAACTCACACGACAGAGAGTTCCCTTCACAAAACTTCATGACCATGTTGCTTCCATTCTCCTTTCTTAAGCCTCCATTGCAGTTCCTGGTGAATCTCGAACCATTTTCTCATCTCAAACACCGCCCTTACAGACACCGGCCAACCATCATCCTCATCTTCTTCCCTATTAAAAGCGTTTGAAACTTAACCCATTACATAAAAACTTCTCCAAACTCACCAAAAATTATACCCACAAACTCCATTCACCCTCCTGAACTTGGGTGTAAGCAAAGTCTTGACAAACAGCCTTTATCGAAGCCGTTCCACAGTTGCAGTCGATTCGGTGTCGGCCCTTTCAATCTGGTATTCACGCCTTAAACACGCCGCAAAGGTAGTTTTCTGAGCTCAAACCTTTTTTAATCTTCATTAGCGTCGTTTTGGTATCATCGGTTTGATGATAAACCGAGGTTTGTAAAAATCGAGTTTTCTGCAGTTTATTTTGTTCTGTTTTTACTCTTGAAAATACCCGATTTCATAATACACGTAAAAACCCCTCTTTTCTGTTTATTTGAGTATTAAACCAAGTTTTATGATGTTCCGTATCAAACCGGACTGAAAACGGACCAAAATGGACCCCGAACAAGCTTTCTGAAACTCTGCAAATGGTGTTCACATGACGCTGAGGCAACCACATGACATCGTGTGAGTGCCCAATCATCGTGCGAACGACCAAATCCTCTTTTTTCTACTATTCATTTTGCTCCCATCTTTACACGATGTTGGATCAACTCACACGACATCGTGTCAACCAACCAACGCTGTGTATTTTAGCCCTTTTCTATTTTTTTGAGTTTCGAGCCCACACGATGAAATCTGAATACACGACATCGTGTACCTGGATATCATCGTGTGAGCCCCTTTTCCTCCTTTTTGTGTTTATCTGAGGGATTAACACAATGATGGCACACTACACGACATCGTGTAAAGTTTCCAGCATCGTGTTACCTCTCTGTTCAGAATGGGAAACCCTGTTTTCAATCCGTTTTTTTGGTTTTCTCGTCCCAAGAGTTTTCTTTACCTTCATAGCAGCTTTATATCTCTTTTCTGCATCACGAAAACCCTTTTGAGCATGTTTATTCTCGTTTTGCATTTTACTTTTCCCGCTTTTGATGTGATCGATGAATGCCATTAGTTTAGCTCGATTTATTGTATGTGTGACCTTAGATTTATTTTTCAGCAATGTGGATGTTTAGAATAATACAACAATGGGATTTAAATCCCCGAAGCACACCCGATTCTATTTGCATGTTTAAGTAAACTAAAAACCGAGCCAATTGTTTTCTAAT
>CAOJCR014874098.1:0-11017 GCA_948330485.1 Euphorbia neoarborescens
AATCAAAACGACGTCGTTTGACTTGAATAGGAAGAAATTTGTTCCGCACGCCCAGTTGCCCTCCTCTTTCCGATTTCTTTTCTTCTTTATTTTCCTAATTAAGCATCTAATTAGGAATATTAATTCAGCGCTATAAAAGCATGGATTTGGGACCAATCCTAATTAGGAATTTAGTACCACTATATAAAACCATATTTTGGGACTGATTTAAAGGGTTGGAAAAATTTTGGGTTTTATCTGAGCAATTTTTGTTTCACGGAAACAGAATATTTTTTTATATTTCTTGGTTTATCTCTTCCTTTTCTTTTTTTTTTTTACAAGATTGTTTGGAAAAATAATTTTTTCTAGACAAAATAATTTTTTTTATTAGAGTGAAACTAAGCTAAAAGAAAAAAAATATTTTAGAGTAGTTTCAACCTTTTCCGGGCTACTATTTCGCAACTGAATCAAGCGGTATTATTTCTCGGAGTTCTCTAACTTTCATTGAAGAATCACACTGCAAAAAGGTAAAGTCTAAGACTGATTTTTAGACCGGGTTCTCTCTCTCTGTGATGCTTAATTGTTTGGTGGATTTAGACTGTTTTGTTTGTCGTATTCTTCTTCTTCTCTTTGCTATTATAAATATATTTTTTATATACTCTACTATTATACTGCTAAAAATAATACTAATATTATTATTGTTAATATTATTGGTATTATTGACATTAGCATTATTATTTATTAATACTATTATTATTATTATTATTATAAAAAATTTTAAACAATATATATATATATATATATATATATATATAATTTTTTTTTATTATTATTATTAACTTAAATTATCTTATTTTATAATTATAATTATATTAATTTATTATTCTGCCACAATCGTAATTTTATTCTGATGTATTTTATTTTCTCACACTTTAGATGTATGGTTTAGAGTACCCCCACAAACGAGATCGCCATTGATCTCCGGATAACAGACTCGCCGTAGTATGCAATACATGAAAATTGAGCCAAACAATATTTTTCTAATAAAACTCGCTTGCCATATATATATCCTATGTGAAAGCGCGGTTTCAAAATTGGCCGATTTTGGAATCGCCATGTATGTGAGTGTTGATGGTTTTCTGTTTTGCAGGATTTAATTAGGACACATGTGTGTTTTATTTTATTTAAATTTTTAACTATCATTGCACATAGATATTTTGTATAGGTTAGAATTTGCACTTGTACCCCGATCCCCAATTTTTAACAATTTACCCCTAGGATAGCTTGATTGAAAGAGTATAATCTGTGTTTAATTTTCTGCTCTTTATTTACTGCTTGTGGATGCTCGCTCACTTAAACATAAAAAAACCAAACTAAAATCAACCTTAAACTTTAGCAAATAAAAACTTTTCGTTTCCAAAATATTACCGATTTTTATAAAATCTTTCGAAAAAAGATAAGTAAAAGCCTTGTCCGAACCCGATCTCTAGATCACGGTTTCGGATTTGAACCTAGGATCCAAGCAAAACCGTGATAAATCCCGGTATGAGCTTGGAACCGGGTGGCGACTCCAAAATTATTTTCTAGAAATTCAAGTTCGAATTTTTTTCAAAACTTGTTTCTTTTTTCTAAAAATTTATTTTCTTTTAAATTGTTTCATTACGATTTTTGACAAAACCCCAAGCACGCCTTCACTAGCGCATATCGTTTGGAGATCCTTCCTTTGAAAGCCTCGAGTCCCTATTTGGGTCTGCCTCTTAGCGGGGGGTACTAGGAAAGGAAAATTCCACTCGCTTAGGAATCATTTTTTTCCGATTTCATTACATTTTAATTGAAAAATATTTACTTGACTTTCAAAGCTTGACTTCTCAAAACTCAATTTTCTAAAAACAAACTTCTTTTATTTTTGTAGAAAAGTCACTGCGCTTACAGATCTCTAGCACTTGAACTAAAAACGTTACCAGAACATTTGGAATATACCTTTCTGGAGCCACCAGACAGGTTGTCGGTAATCATTTCATTAGCACTCTCTGTGGACCAAAAAGCTCAATTGATTTATGTGTTGAGAAGAAATAAAGAGGCAATTTCTTGGTCTATTTTTGATATTAAGGGCATCAGTCGTTCTATCTGTGTATGACAAATTCATTTGGAAGAGGACCATAAACCTGTTCTGCAACCTCAGCGAAGATTAAACCCCAACGTGAAAGAGGTTGTGCAGTAGGAAGTCATCAAATTACTGGATGCTGGCATTATATACCCAATATCTGATTCTACTTGGATAAGTCCAGTTCAAGTAGTACCTAAGAAAGGAGGGACCACGGTGGTCAAAAGTGAGAACAATGAGCTGATTCCCACGAGGACTGTTACGGGTTGGACAGTTTGTAGAGACTATCACAAGCTTAACGATGCAACTAGAAAGGATCACTTTCCTTTGCCATTCATTGATCAAATACTGGAAAGGCTTGCTTGGTATGAATTTTACTATTTTCTTGATGGATACTCGGGGTACAATCAAATCCCTATCCACCCCCATGACTAAGAGAAGACAACCTTCACATGCCCCTACAGAACTTATGCTTACAAAAGGATTCCTTTTGGATTGTGCAATGCCCCAGCAACGTTTTAAAGATGCATAATGGCAATATTCCACGACATGATTGAAAAGACTGTGGAAATCTTTATGGATGACTTCTCTGTCTACGAAAAGACTTTCTAGTCATGTCTGAATGATCTAGAAGCAGTGTTGATTCGATGTTAAGACACTAACCTTGTTCTTAATTGGGAGAAATGTCACTTTATGGTAAGGGAAGGAATTGTTCTAGGCCACAAGATCTCGGCCAGTGCCATAGAAGTAGACAAAGCTAAAGTGGAAGTTATAAAAAAAAACTTGATGCTCCCACTACTAGCAAGGAGATCTGAAGTTTTTTGGGCCATGCTGGTTTCTACCGACGCTTTATCAAAGACTTCTCAAGGAATGCTCAACCTCTCACAGCCTTATTACACAAAGATGCTCCTTTCAAATTCGATGAAGGATGCGTAAAAGCCTTCAACACTCTTAAGGAAAAGCTTATTTATGCCCCAATCCTTACATCTCTAAAGTGGAACATGCCATTCGAATTAATGTGTGATGATAGCGATGTTTGTGTAGGGACAGTCTGAGGGAAAAGAATTGACAAACAGTTTCGGCCTATATATTATGCAAGCAAAACTCTCACGGAGACTCAGCAAAATTATACGACTATGGAGAAAGAGCTGCTAGCAGTGATCTGCGCATTTGATAAGTTTCGATCATACCTTGTTCTATATAAAGTTACAGTGTTTACTGACCATGCAGCTTTAAAATATCTCCTGGCTAAGAAGGATGCAAAGCTAAGGCTCATCAGATGGCTTCTCTTGTTGCAAGAGTTCGACTTGGAAATTAAAGACAAAAAAGGCTCAGAAAACCTTGCTGCAGACTACCTGTCTAGAATTCCAGTCAGCAGCCTTACTGAATAAGCTGAGATTGCTGAAATATTTCTGGATGAAAAGCTTCTAGTGGTAAACTCTACTCCATGGTTTGCTGATATTGTAAATTTTTTATCTTGTGGAATTAAGCCTACAAATTTGTCTTCACAACAGAGAAGGAAATTCTATTCTAACCTAAAAAATTATTTTTGGAAGGAGCCTTTTCTTTTTAGATTGTGTGTAGATCAAATCATAGGCAATGCATTCCCGAAGAAGAGACTTGGAAGTTACTGTACATATGCCATAATGCTAAAGCAGGCAGTCATTTTGGTTCAAATCGAACAACATGTAAAGTCTTAGAGTATGGGTTATTTTGGCCCACTTTGTTGAAGGATGCTCACATGTTTGTGACTCAATGAATGCCAAAGAACAGGAAATATCTCAGCTAAAAAGCTATGCCGTTGCAAAACATTACAGTCTACGAGATCTTTAACGTATGGGGACTTGACTTCATGGGACCTTTCCCAAACTCACAGGGTAACAAGTACATCCTAGTCGCTGTTGACTATGTTAGTAAGTGGGTGGAAGCTTCTCCAAGCCCTAACAATAATGCAAGGATTGTGATCAAGTTCTTAAAAAAACTTTTTGCTAGATTCGGCTATCCAAGAGCAATTATTTCAGACCAAGGTACGCATTTTTGTAACACTTATTTTGAAAAATTGTTAACAAAGTTTGGAATAACTCACAGGATTTCAACTCCCTACCATCCATAAATGAATGGTCAGGCCGAGATCTCCAATCGCGAGCTTAAACATATTCAAGAGAAAACTGGCAATAATTCACTGAAAGACTGGTCAAGCAAGCTGGATAATGCTATCTGGGCTTACCGTACAGCCTACAAAATACCAATCAGAATGTCACCATTCTTATTATTATATGGAAATTCTTGCCATCTGCCAGTAATTTAAAGCACTTTGGGCTCTAGCTTTTTTGAATTTTGATAAGCAGGCTTGTGGAGACAAAAGGAAGGATCAATTGAATGAGTTAGAAGAATTTCGGCTGTTCAGCTATGAAAACGCAGTAAATTACAAAGAGAAAACGAAGGCTTGGCATGACAAGAGGATAAAAGAAAAGCTTTTCCATGTGGGTCATTAAGTTCTTCTCTTCAATTCGAGACTGCAGTTATTCCCAGGGAAACTCAAATTACACTGGACTAGCCCATATCAGGTACGCACTGTTTTTCCATATGGTACCATTGAGATTGCTGACAAGAGGGGAAATGTTTTTAGGGTAAATGGTCAGAGGTTAAAACCCTATTTAGCACAAAATGTAGTTTAGGCTGCTAACTCAGTTCAGTACCTGAAACCTCTGTAGGCAATCTCAAGGTACGTATGTCCACTCCAAACACCTATTGGAGCAATTTTGCAATACTAACCATCCAAATTTTTGACTCTAAATTAGAGGCATTAAACTAAATAAAAAAACTTTGCTAGTGTATTTCTTGACAAAATTAATAAAAATGTTTGTAACAATGTGAAAAATATTTCTATTGTTATAAGGCATTTTTTTTGTTAAAATGCACTAGTATGGTTGATAATTTTGTACCCAAGCAAAGTTACATCTCTAAAGTTATGGGATTATTCTGACAAAAGCATGGTTTAAAGTAAAACAAGGGCTTGGTTGGGGAGTTACCACATCATTTATCCACTCCCACACTTAACCATCTTTCTATCTCATCCCCATTACTCATTTAACCACTTCACTAATCTCTCCACTTCCCTATAACTCTGCCGTTATTTTTATTTTTACCACCCACCTTTTCACATTCAGTCAGCGATTTCAAACCCAAATTTTTGAAATTCAAATTGCAAAATTTACGAGGCATTTAAATCCTCACTCTTTCCATTTCACTCCACTTCTATCTCTTTTCACAAAAACCCTAAATCCCTCATCTGTCTACCATTTTCTCTCCATAATCTTTCGTAACATCCACCATGCCTCTGAAATCGGTGAAGAACATCAAAAAGGCTGCCGTAAAATCTCAACCCCTCGTTCCTACTTACAGTTCTGATTCAAGTAATCTTGATAAAGAAATGGCCAAAATGAAGGTATTTAATCCTGCTTAGGCAGAGAGGCATGCTGACTTTGCTCGATTAGAGTTTGGGATGATTCGCACCTTTGATTGGGAGGTACTGTCAAAGTTGCGTCTGACAGCTGAAATCCTAGAACTCCTGAAGAATGGCGGTTTCAAATCTTTTGCTTAGTGCTCTAAGCCAGCTTACCAGGAGCTGACTCTGGAGTTTCTTGGAACCCTGCAGCACGATAAAACAGTAAAGGACTGGGATTACCCAAGGAAGTACATTTTTCTCATTATAGGAAAGTGGGTTAGTTGTTTATTGCTAGATATCAACCGGTATTTAGGAGTTGGAACAGAGGAGTATCTGGATTCGGATGACTTTGCTAAGTCGTATGTTAATTTTGCTAAAGAATTTCTCCCTGTTGATTTCTGGGCAGAATTGACAGTAAGAAATGGCTATGATTCCAAAAATTGTTCTCCCACTAATTTCTGAGCCTATGTAGACAAGATCTTGCACAAGTATATCGCCAGTTCGGTATTTGGATGCTATAACCAGAGCCACTTCACACAGCAAGATCTTTTTACGTTATGGTGCATGAGGAAGAGCAAACTAATGAACATTGGAGCATGGTTTATGGAGTATCTAGCTGAAGGTAAGCTACAAGGAAGGATCTTCTGTGGATCCTTTGTCACAAAGATTGCCAAGTCTTGCCTTTACCACTTTAATGTCGCTCAATTACCAGCTAAGGGTGCTCCACAGAAGATAGACTTTGCAAACCTCAATCAAATGTCCATCTATAAGAAGGTAGGCAACAAATGGATTCTTCAACATATGGCTGAGGAGTTCGAAAGGAAAGCTGCTGCTAAAAAAGAGAAAATAGTTCCCAAGTCTTCTAAAGAACCCTCCGCAAAAAGACAGAGAACCAGCACTCGGAGCTATACTTTTAAGCCATAAAAATTGCAAAGTCCCATTCAAGACTTAACCATGGAAGAAGATGAGTGAGTAAATGAGCATGGTGGAGGTGGTACATTTGATTAACCACTTGTGCCAAAGGTTGAACGAAAACCAAGCTAGAATCCAGTCTCTAGAGATCAAGATGCAAGGATTAACTGGAGATGATGAGGCAGAAGAGGAAATTTCAGATACTATGTTTGAAAACAACACTACTCGAGTGGCCTTGTCTGAGAAAGCCTTGGGAGAAGAAATTTCTGGCTCCAAGCCTGCTGGAAAGGAGGTTGCGGATGCGTAATCCAGCAAGGGGGAAGCAATGCCAAATGAACCAAACTTACCCACTCCCACTCCCTCTGCCTAATCAGTATGTGTTTCTAAGTTATTCATTGCTGCTGATTGGTATGTGCTCATACCCTCTATTCTATTTTGATTGATATTATGCATGTGGGTGTTATTACTTTCTTTAGGGATAAAGCATATTTTAAGTGCGGAGAAGGGAATATAGTTGACTGTTGAATTTTGTTATTGCATAAAAAGATTACTGATATGGATGGTATAGGTTGCTGATAGACATTTTGCCCTCATTTGAACATTTGTTTAGACTCTAGTATTCCTTGTTGTTGTTGATTTGTGATAGTTATGTATATATGTTACGTTTTAAATTTCTATTGGCAATGATGAACATATCCTAGGGAATGACTTTGTATGCTAGATACTTCGATTTTAAAGACCTTGTGGCTCTGACAGACCTAAGCAGTCTTTGTACTGATCATAATCAAGTAACCTTAAGCTTGCAGAGTTTAATTCATAAATCAACATGTTAGCATAGATAACATCTAGACTGCAAAACAGCCCAAATTTTGTTTTGTAAGAGTTTGAGCCTACATGAAATGTATGAGATACATTAAACTCTATGCTTGATTTTTTTCTGAGAGGGCTTGTTTTACAGTTCTTAGCTAGAACTTAGGTTGAAGTACTTATCAAAATTATATAGGAATTCACATGTAGAAAAGGATTAAGGCAATTGTTTGTTACCCTTTTGTTTTTACCAAATAGCCAACCCGAAGTTAATTCCCTATTTTGTTTAGCCAAGTTGAACCTTGAAACCTTGTTTTATTTTCTTTTCCACATCTGTGTAGCCCAAAGCTTCACTGTAAATCCCAAACACCTTGGATAAATCAAAGGAAATTACTTTTCAGATGTTTACAAAAAATGAAAGTTCTAGAATCTAGCTATAAATAAATTCTACATAAGTATTACTGTAAGAATTCAGATAGAAAGTCTATAAAACTGTCCGCAACCTTGTCTAAAGACAACCTCTTAGGGCAGAATCTTGTAATTTCAGAATACTATAGTCCCTAAGGTTGCTTTCGTTCATTACTGTAACTCTCTTCATATATATATTAATAATTTTTTACTTAGAGAATGTTTCTTGAAACCTTTTGCTTTAAGAAGATTGCTGATATGCTTTTGTAATTCCTTTGACTATCCATTACACAAAAAGCCTTCTTGACATACCTTAACCCAAGCCTAGCTTTACACCCATAAGAAGCCCTTTTGATTCTGTATGCATGAATTTCATATGTGGTGGAGATAGGACTAATGTCCAAGCCATGGCCTAAGACTGCATTACCTTGATGAAGGAGGGTTCTATTCTTCAATAAACTTAACCTAAACAATGAGCGTTGAGTGAACCCCCCCTTCAAGGTGAGGCAGTCTTGTGCTTATCTCTATTAATTTGTTGATAAATGAAGTCTACTCTGTTTGTTTAAGGAAACTTTGGTATGAAAATTATAAGGTTGCTGAAGAAAGTGTAGTTATAAGGGTGGTGAAGTCTTTGTGTCTAGAGTGTAAGGTCACTTGTCTAGGAAGGGTTTTTGATTGCTGATGGTTGCTTTGTCTAAATTTCTTTCTTTAAAAATTCTTCTTTTTAGTTTTAACTTTTATTTTGGGATTGCTTGAGGACAAGCAATGTTCAAGTGTGGGGGAATTTGATAAGTGGAATTTATACCATAAGAATCAGTAATACATTAGTCTAATAGAAGGATAAATTGCTATATAAATGTGTAAAATCTTTGCTTATTTGGGTTTATTTTATTAGGTGGCAGACGCAGGCAGCAACCTTAGAAGATTGCGGGATAAGGTTGCTGAGCAGGACCAGCAGATATGTCGGGAAGGAAAAGGCTGGAGCTGAAGTGGGAGTAGGTAGCTGAAAAGACGGAGAAAAGGTGGATCTGACGAGATGGGCAGACTGAATTCTTGTTGTCTTTTTTTTGGTAATTAGCCCATACTTTTCTATGACCTTTTTTATGGATGGAACTTAGTACTTATTTCCTTTTATTTTTATAATTTGTAAAACTAAGATACACATTGATCTTGGTTGGTATTTTTAGATGGTCAAGATTACACTACCTAGGATGTGTGGTAGGTCCATTCTCTTCCCAATTTCCTATAAATTGGGTGTTGTTGAGAGAATTGGACATCTTTTTGGGTTGGCATTAACTCTCTTTATCTACTTCTTCTTTCTCTCATTAATATATTTCAGTATTTCAGTATTTATATTTAGTCTTTTATTCTTATTTAAATATAAATTTAATTATGATTAGTGAGTAGTTAACTTTAGGGCTGAGCTAACACACTTGTTAAGCTCAAGGTGAGGTTTCGGAGTAAGGTTGCTGACAACGTAAAAGGTAAGTTGTGTGAAGAAGTGCTTAATCCTTATATAAGAGTAGGATCCCACTCATATACATAGTATTCCTGATGAAACTTAACAGAGATTTGGGGATATAGAACTATCTCTCATACACCTAATCCCTAATGAAACGACTTTGCCAAGGGGTTTTTACTTTGGTATGATGCTTACTAGTCTTAAAGCTTGGGTGAAATCTGGAAGTGTAACAGCAATCTTCGTATTGCTCCCAAAGTACTAAGTGAGGTCTAACAATAAGCTTGGTTAGTAGAGGGTAAGAAACCTTGGGCTACTGGATCTCGTTGTCTGAAACCTTATGAAGAAAAGTAACCTTGAGCTGTGAAAGTGTGCTAGCAAAACCTGCCTTTATAAAATTGTTATTATTCCTTTTTAATCTTATGCAATTAGTCCCATTTAACCTTTATCTTTGCCTATTAGTTAGCTTATTACTAATCTTTATCTGTTTAATGGTTTACAACTCGCAAATTGTACAAAAACCTTTGCAAAGACTTCCTGCTTCCTGTTATACGACACTTGATTTTCCACCATAATACCTATTACGAACTACTGCACTTGCTAGTAGATATTTTAAGAAACCCTAACTTCAAAAGAGAGAGAGAGAGAGAGATGTGGTGTGAAAGAGGAATTGACAAAGAAGAGAAAAGTAACTAGAAGAAGGAGAAGAATAGTAGTGAAGAAGGAAGAAGGAAGAGTAAGAAAGAGAAGATGATGAGTGATTATGGAAGTGTGAAGGTGAAAATCAAAGAAGGGGGGTGAGGGAGACAAAAATTGGAGAAGAGAGAGAAGGGATATGCAAATAAGGGATTTGGATTTCTGCAATTAAAGTTAAAATAAAACAATGTGCAACTTGACGTGTTGAGTGTTAGAACTCGGTGAGTTTTTATTTACAAAAACTATCCCCATTTCACAGACCATAACTCGCCTGTCGAGTTTTTAGAACTCTGCGAGTTATGGTCACAACTCGGTAAGTTTTACTCATTACTCGCCGAGTTAATTTCCTTTAAAATTTCACCCGACATCCAACAGATAACGCGCCATACGAGTTATATGGAACTCGACGAGTTAGGCTAAGGAACCCGGCGAGTTATGTACCTAATGCTTCCTTTCGATTGTTCGTTTGCTGTGATCTTTGCCCGGATGCTCCTCGCACTTCATGACTCCTGCAAAAACAAATAAAACATACCAAAACGCAAAAACACACATATAAAACAGAACCAAATCACCTAAACATCCAAATAAAGATAAAAATGTTCCGAAATTCACACGCAAACTCAAAAACATGCTATGTTTAGAGTCAAAATAGCTCGACTTTCTCTGTAATGTATCTTAGGCATCCTTCAACAGGAGTACCTCTCATTCCTCCTCCTAACTTGCCCTCGGAAAGTATAATTTCAACCGATGCCTGTTAATTTTAAGATGTCCATTCGGCGTATCAATAACCACCATTCCAGATGGGTACACTTGAATTACTTCGAACGGACCGGTCCATCTACTCTTCAACTTACCAGGAAACAGTCACTGCCTTGAATTGTACAGAAGCACCTGATCGCCCCCATGGAAGCTCTTATTCTCGATTCTCTGATCATGCCACTTCTGAGCCTTTTCCTTATAAAGCTTCACATTCTTGTAAGCTGAAAGATGAAATTCATCAAGGTCCAGCAGCTGTTGTACTCTCTTTTTCCCTGCTTTCTGCATATCAAAATTTAAATACTGCAAAGCCCAGTAAGCTCTATGCTCTATTTCAACAAGTAAATGGCAAGCCTTCCCAAAAACCAACCTATACAGAGACATACCAATCGGCGTTTTAAATGCCTTCCTATAAACCCATAGAGTGTCATCTAACTTAAGACTCCAA
>CAOJCR014877229.1:0-10221 GCA_948330485.1 Euphorbia neoarborescens
TAGAAAGGCATTTTTAACGAGGGTATCAGAGCTACCTTCGTTAAATTTGATCGTTAAAGAATGTATTTCTTGTAGTGTTAGAGGCTGAGTAAAGGGAGCATGAGTACCATCATGGGTATGGCGGTATAGAAGAGAGAAAAATGTCAGAATTCATGGCTCCCCACAGACCTAGGAACGGGACTAGTGTATTACTTCCACCTATGACAACCAATAATTTTGAGCTAAAGAGCAGTATGATTCAGCTAGTGCAATCAAGCGTACAGTTCAGCTGAGGTATATATGAAAATTCTAATGATTTCTTGCATAGATTTTTAATGATTACAGATACTGTAAAGCTGAATAGAGTGCCACAAGATGTCATAGGGTTGAAACTTTTCCCTTTTGCACTTAACGGAGGAGATAATGATTGGTATATATCACTATGACCTGGTTCAGTTACTTTATAGGACAAGATGGAAGAGCAAATCTTAGCATATCACTTCCCACGTTTAAAGATGGTACAATTGAAGAATGAAATTGATGTGTTCTGTCAATTCAGAACCTAAACGATGTTTGAGGCTTGGTAGAGATTTTAGAGACTATTGTGAAATTTGCCTCACTATGATATCCCATATTAGAGAAAAGTAAGTACATTTTATCACGGTTTATTGCCTAATAATCATGCTATTGTAGATTCTTCCACAGGTGGGGACATTTTTAATAAGAAACCAAGTGAGGCTTAAGCGTTGTTTGAGGAATTGTCTAGGAAGAGTATGTTTTGGCAAGCCGAAAGGCATAGGGGAGACGTCCATACAACTGAATGCGTTCCAAATAAAATTACCTTGGACGCAATGAATAAGAAGCTAGACATGGTGATGGAAAAATTAAGTTGAAATGATGCACCTCAATCGATGATGTGTGTCACGTGCGAAGGAGATCACCCAAGTTAAGCTTGTGAAGTGGGTAGTCCATTTGCCCAAGGATCGGAATATACGAAGTATGTAGGAGGAAACTACAGGTATAATAATTCTAACTCCTATGGTAATTCGTATAATAATAATAACGATTATGGAAGGAGATTTCAACACCTAAACATTTCATGTGGTAACAATAAAAATATGTTGAAACCTTCTCCAGAGTTTTACAATGAGCACCATAATCAGGGGTTAGGATGGCCCCAGCACTTAGTATAACCAACCTCTACCGTTTCTAACACCACCTCTGAGACAAGATGAAGATGTTATGTCTTTGTTAAAAAATATTTCATCTAAGCTTACAGAGACTTCAGCTGACTTGCTAATAATGAGGCATTTTGTAGACATTTGGGTAATCAGTTCGCTCAATTTAGTAGAGAATGGTAAGAGAGTCCTTCTAATGGTCTTCCCAGTATTACTGAGCAAAATCCAAGGATGATCCCAAGGGAGATGACCCACTTAATATCTGTTGTGAGTGCTAGCAAGGCAAAGGCAATAGAAACTGAGACTACTAGTTAACCCCTATCAAAGCAGGTAAGTATGGGGTCGAAAGAGATAAGCAACCCCGACCTAAATTCTAAAACTCTTTCTAATGTGCTAGAAAAAGAGAGTACTTCTTATCCGGTTTGGGTGTATATGCCTAAATTACCTTTCCCTCAATGGGTTAGGAAAAACAAACTTGTTTATAAGTACTCTAAATTCCTTGAAATTTTTAAGAAATTGAAAATTAATTTACCATTAATCAAGGCTCTTCGTGAGAAGCCTCAATATGCTGAATTTTTCAAGGAGTTATTTGTAGGTAAGAAGAAGTTAGAAGGAGAAGAAGTGGTGACATTGACGAATGAAAGTTCCTCTCGAATAAAGAATAAGCTTCCTCTTAAGATGAAAGACCAAAGGATTTTTACTATTCCTTATAAAATAGGGAACATGAAGATTGCTAATACACTGTGCGACTTGGGCACCAACATTAATCTCATGCCCCTGTCAATGTTTAAGAAGCTTGGGTTGGTAACCGTGAAACCCACCACAATGACATTGCAGCTTGCGGATGGATCAATTGTAAAGCCATATGGAGTCTTGGAAGAGATGTTGATAAAGGTAATTAAATTTATTTTCACGTCAATTTTATAGTTGTAGATATGGATAACGATGTTGTGATGCCAATGTTACTTAGAAGACTGTTTCTTAAAATGGGAAGAGCTTTAATAGATTTTCAAGAAGTAAGGTGATCTTTTGATTGCAAAAGGAGGTAATATTTGACGTTTACAATTCAATGAATGCTCCTTTAGTTTCAGAATATTTTAATTTTGTATCCTCTATTTGTCCTACTGATGCAGTTGTTGATGAGAATTTACACAGTAAGTTAGACAGCATTGTTGGCAGTGGTCTCAAGAACATGAAAAATGAAGTGATAAGAGAGAGCAAGGGTGGAAAAAAGGGTATGTTCAACAAGCTATAGAGAAAGGTTGAGCTGGCACCAGGGTCACCCTTGGCAATATCTTCGGGACTGAATATGGATGTTTTACTGAAGGAACAGGGTGAGAAAGGAAAGAGAGACAAAACAAAAAAGAGAAGGAAAAGAAGAAAGAATAGGTGCTTCCTCTTCGATTTTTGGTAAATGAGAGTCCGAGAAAGTTGATCTATTCCGACTATAAACATAGCATGTGTAAGTTGTACATTATTTTGTTATGGGTTTTGCATTTGTGTTGTGAGTGCATTTTAGTCCGGTGGATTTATCTTTTTACCGTCTCCACTTATTTTGTATGTTGCTTATATTGCACTTTTTGAAGTAAGTGCGATTCAAGTGTGGGGTGGCAGTAAGGTTTTTCCTTTTTGATTTTATAATTTTTGTTATGCTTTTATTGTTTTTTATGCATGATTTTTTTTAGCTTACTTCAGTTTTTTTGCTTATGTTTTTTTTTTTGTTTTTGTTGTGCTTTTATTTGCATGATGTTGTTTGGTTGAATTTTTTAGTTATTAAATTTCGGTAATGCCTAGCTGCTCCCAAATCTACGTTTTCGTGGTTAGTCTATTAAGTTTTTGATTTGGAATTATGGGATATTGATATGAGGGATTAGCCTGTTTATGCTTACTTTCTCATTTCTAAGTATTGACATATATATCAAGAATGATAGGATGGACTGCATATAGTGGTTCGAACTTCTACTCATATTTTCAATGTTTAAGCGATGATAGTGGCTAGGAAGATAGGATAAGTTAAACAAACATGCACACTTTTCAACCCTTTTATGCTAAAGGTGAGGTTTTGAGCCTAAGGACCATTCCATATCTGTTCTCTTCATCGTAAGGGTTAATCATGCATTATACACTAGATCATAGAACTCAGAGTATATTTTTCACTTAGCATCGTGAGCTTAATATGTGGAGACCCTTAGGATTAACCACACACACACTTAGGACATTGTAAATTTAACCTTTCTAACCCTATAAATTAATTATCCTGTAAAATAACCCAATTTGAGCCTCGACCATTTTATTCATAGCCACATTACAAGGTAAATGTCTTACCTCTACAAGCCTAATTCCTGTCACTTTGATTTTCTTTTCAACCTATCCTCTCCTTTATTTTGAGTTAAAATTGGTTAAAGTACTTCCAATATGTATTCTTGGGTGAGTTCTTCAGGTTTTGTACATATTGATCACTCTTTTTCAAAAGAAAAAAAATAAAAATTAAAGAAAAGAAAAGAAAAGAAAAGAAAAGAAAAGAAAAAGAAAAAAATAAATAATAAATAAATAGCAACTAGTCTTTTGTAGTTCGGGGTGAGTTCTAAATAATGAAATAATGTGCCCTTTGGGGTATAAGTGCTTAATTTATAAAATTATTTTCAAATTTTAAAGGAACTTTATTTCCCCATTTTGTTTCCTTGTAATCCCTTTGATTCGGAATTCTCTGAATATTTTCTCCGAATCTTTCGTATGTTTGTGTTTAAGTGTGGGGTGTTTTCCCTCTATCTTCATTTCATTCCCATTTATGTACCCAGTTGCTAATAGAATTTTTTTGGAATTGGTGATTCAATTTTGTTCTAAGTTACACCCGTGTTTAACCAATTTGTGTTTTCAAACTTGAATAAACGAGTTGTAGGCCCAAATTTACTATTCACAAACCTAACCCATTACCTCTAACATTACAAGCCAATAGGTTCTTTAATTTTTGTCCTTGACCAATGACTGCATCGAGATTGCTATTTGATCACTATGAGATGTGTATTTTTCATGGTCAAGTGTGTATTTCACTTTACCTTGAACCTTTGAGCGAATTGAGTGACATCCAGTGAGGTGAAATGATTGGTTCTATAAGCTCTAATCTTTCCTTTTTGTTTGATTAGTTTGGACTTATTAAATATGAGTATCTATGTTTTTTTTCGGATGAATATATTTTATTGTTTGAATTGATATTGCAGGCTTGGAATTGATGGGTATGGCATGCTTAAATGCTAGTTGCATTTTCGGGTGAAAGCTTGTGCCTTTATTCCATGTTTCGATTTATTTGCTTGAGGAAAAGCAAAGCTTTAAGTATGGGGTAGTTGATAAGGCAAATTTGACCTTATATTATAGGTATTGTTATGGTTTAATAACGGATAATTTTACTCGTTTCGTGTGTCTGTATTTGTTCTTTCATTCATTTTAAGTTTTATCTACATTTAGTTCTTTTGTGTACATTTTGGTTCTTTTTGGTTTATATTTAGGTTTTTTTTATTTTTGTGTTGGCCCGAGCTTGTTAAGACTAAGAATTTTTATATCTTAACAATTTTGTTAAGTTGAGAATTCAGAGAACGAGACCCGAAATGGGTATGAGTTGAGGTATGTGAAGGAAGTCCAATTCATGCTTCAATGTTCATCCAGCAACTTTGGAGCACATTTCAGGGATGCTACAATCTTATTTCGGAAATTCAAAGTCCAAGATCTCTCAATGTGATTTCCAATGAATATCAGATCATCAGAAGATGAAGTTTGCAATATGTGAAAAGTCCAAGTCCAATTGATGCTTACATGTTCAAGATCTTTCGAGCCAATTTCAACTAGTTAGAGGACGAAAATGAAGATTCTGATTAGAGACAAAGTTTTATAAACTTCTTCTATCTTTTCAAAGGATCTTGAATCACCTAATTTGGTCATCAAATGTGGAATTTATGGCTGATACAAGATAACATGTCGAGTAATCCCAATACTCTCAGGCGTGTTCTCTATTGGAACTTTTAGCTCGATATTGTCGTTCATAACATGGCGTGTTATTCCACAACTCAGTATGTTATTAGACAACACATGAAAATCAAATTTTTGGCATGTTGGGGGTTATTCCATAACTTGGCATGTTGCGCAACATGTTTTAGAAGTGTGTCAAGGGTGTGTAACATATGCAACAATTTCGAACCCGATTTTGATGCTGGTAGAGTCCGAATTTAAAGTTTTCTATTAGAGACAAAGTTGAATATATTTTTCTTAGCTTTTGAAAACATCTTGAACCGTGGCATTTGGAAATATGAAGAAGGAGTTATATCTAAAATAATCGCAAGTGGCAGAATCAGTCTTTCAAGTGGTTTCAATAAATAGATTTTTAAAACCCTAACTTTTAGAATTCTAATCCGAATTGAGATTTGTTTGTTTTGGGATACTCCTATTTCAATATAGAGAATATAAATAGATAGATTAGACTTATTTTAGGTTATCTTTTGACAACTCTGGACTCTTGAGAGAGCTCATAACTCCCCGAGAGATTTTATACGTCGATTTATTTTTCAACTAAGGATTGTGTTTACTGTCATTGACTTTCCCGTTTATGATTATTCTCTACGGATTGAATTTTCTATAGAGCTCATCTTCATGCAAGCCTACCTTTGAATCCGGTTTAAAGTTGAATGGAATAATTTTTGGGATTTCTTCAGTATGTAAGCCGCCTCACTACTAAATTGACTATTGTTTGTGAAACCATTTTCATACTTCTATAGAAAAACGAAACTCTTAGTGGATACTTGATTGTCAAGTAGCCTTCGACAAATCCAATGTCTATCTTTCAAACAAACTTGTTCTTCAGCCATCTTAACCTAATAAACCTTTAACCTTATACCTAGCAATTGAGGAAAGCTCTGTGGGAGCAATGTTGGCTAAGGAGAACATAAGCATAAATTTTCGATCTATTATCGCAAAATAGCTTCTAGATTAAGAGAGCCGGTATAATATAGTTGATAAGACTACTGTAACAATGTTTTGTCTGACTAAGAAACAGAGGCATTATTTCCATTCTTATCACGTTATCAACATAGCCAAAGTGGATCCAATGAAGTATTTCATAAAGACCCCACCAGAAAGCTTTTAAGGTGGTTACTGTTATTGTCTGAATTTGACATAGTTAGTGTCACTAGGAAGATAATTAAGGGTATATCTGTGGTAGAGTTCTGATAAGGTCATTTTAGACCTTATATTCTTGGTATTATAATGCTCGGATGATGGAACATTTGAATCGTTTGTAGTATTTTCATGTTGTGATTCATGCATTTTTCTTGTTTTTACTTTAGTTAGGTTTTATGTACATTTTCTTAGTTTTCCTCTATTTTTGTTAGTTTTATTTTGGTCTAAAGTCGTTAAGACCAAGTACATGTATAACTTGACCCGTTTTGTGAGCTAGAATGTTTAGGGGTTGAGACACGAGTTGATTATGAGCCAAGGTGATTTAAGTCTGATGGGTGCTTGATGATTTTATCAAGATTCTTTGAAGACAGATTCAAGATAGTTGGAAGCCTATTCAGGAGATGCACTTTAAAACAAAAGTCGAAGATCTTTTCGTGAGCTTTTCAACAAGTATTGGATCAGAGGAATTGGAATTTTGATGAGAAATTTATGAAGGAAACAAGATGAAGTGTGCAATCTTTAAGAAGTCCAGATACAAATTGATGCTTGCATGTTCATCATCTTTCGAGTGCATTTTGATGAACTGAAAGGCTGAATTTGGGGATTTGCATTAGAGATAAAGTTAAAGAAAATTCTTTTAGCTTTCTAATGGATTTGAATCACCTAATTTGGACATTAGACGAAGACATTATAGCTGACTCGAGATAGACACATCTGGCTCGACTTGAACCCAACACACGAGTATGGGTATGTGTTCACAGAGACCTGGCTCGATTTGGATGAAATCTTGCTCGACTTGAGCCCAAAACTCGAGTAAAGGCATTCCTTAACAACGAACCTAGCTCGAATCGAGCCAGAATTCGACAGAAGTATTTTTAAACCCAATTTTCACTGTTCTAATCTATTTTTGGCCCCATTTGTTTTAGGGATCTTTTATTCTACTTGGGAACTTATAAATAGAGCTAGAGAAAACATTATTAGGTTATCTTTGACTTGCAAATACTCAAGAACCATAGTTAGGTTTTAGAACTTCTTTGTATTCAGATTTTGGGGTTTTATTCAATTGAAAGTATTTGCTTGGAATGTTCCCCTTTTTAGGAGAAATCTCTTTTTAAGATTGAGTTTTCCAATAGAGGTTCACGTTTACGAGTTATTTCTCTTTCCAGAGTCTATGGCTTCAATATTGAGTTTGACCTAAGAATCTCTTATATCATTCTTTTTATTTGATTTGAAGTTGTGATCTGCATAAAATATTCTTTGTGATTGATTCATTAATCTCTTTTCATACTTATTGATTCGATCTAGTAATTGGTGATTGGGGTTTTTTTGTGGTTCAATTAATTATTGTGCATGTGATTTCGATTGCCTCAGAAACTTAAAAATTGATTTGATTCATATCTGTTACGCGATCCAAATTGACAACTGGAAAACCGGGAGGATTGACAACCCTGCAGAACTTAAGCGTACTTATTTTCTGATTCATATAACTAGGCGGACCGTTTGGATCATCTTACCCTAGGAACTTCACAAAGTAGGAGTAACTATTGGATTCATGCATTAATATTGATTTGGATACTTGCATTGCTTTAATAAATTGATTATTGGTTAGGTTAATAAGATCATCCATATTACTATTCATAGGTCGGTAAAACATCAATAGGATTTCCCATTAATTTCATTTGCAAGGGTTTGCTTGACATTGATCATAATTAGGAGCAGTTTAATTTAATTTAGGTTTAAATTTAAGAATTATTTTATCGCCTATAATACGCTAAAACCCTATATTAGATAGCGTAGAGGTACTTTTCGCTGTGGGATCGATACCTAGACTTTAGAACCAAAAATTATTACTCGAAAATGAAAGGGTATACTTGCGTCTGCGTTGAGTGATTATAGTAGTAAATTATTATCTTAAATTCATATATCTATCGACACGTCATCAAGTTTTTGCCGTCATTGCCGGGGAATTTTATTTTCTGGGTCATTTGAACCTAGGGTAAACGGCTGATATAGGCACTGTATTTTCTGAATATTTTCATTTTTTTATTATTTATCTTTTGCATTCTGCGTTGTTTTTATTTTTCTAAATTTTTGAAATCCTTATGTGTGATTATTTGATTAAAGTGATGTTTGTTGGTGTATGCGAACTCGTTCTCAACATCCAGAATCGTTACCATTTGATTCTGGAATTGAACATAATAGTCACAAGTTAAGAAGAGAACTAATTAACAGAATGGACAAAGCATAGCTTGCAGCGATAGAGGTATAATGGTTAGCCAGAAATTGAGCTGAATTGGAGCAACTCCGAAGAAAGGGTGTGGCTTCAAAGGGGAGGTGGAGCTGGTGAGTATTAAACCATGGAAGATTACATGGCTCCTCATAGGCTAAGGGAACACAGTGGTGACATGCGTTTGGCAGTAGTTGAAAACTACTTACCAAACCGCTGACTAAAGGGTAGTGTACCCTGTCACTATCATGTAATAATCCTGTTAAGTATAGGTATCGATCCCACAGGAAAAGTATCCACAATCACCAAATTGCTAGGCTTCCTAACGTGTTTGAGGGAACAAATAAATTGATAAAAATACTTAAAATTAAATTGCAGAATATAAAACCTAAAGTAACAGTGATCTTCAAACAATCTTTATCTATACCGGATTCAAAAACACAATGCAGGCGGCGTGTCTGATCTATGTATATCAATAGGGATGGCTGAATTAGGTCAAACTAAGGTTCAAAATGTAGAAATTAATAAACCCTAAATATGTCAATCAAACAATCCAAACTCGCGACTCTAGATTCGATTATACTCTCTAGTCGTATTTCCTTATTTGGAGGCGATCTAGCTCTAGAAATAAAAAAAATAAAAAGCCATATGTTCCACGGAGTTATCAGTTCCAATGGTTGCCTATGTTTTAATCTAGATAAGGTTACAGATATGAAATTGGCGAAATTGAGACTTTGTAAGACTAGTTCAAAATTGCAAAACCAAACACACAAGCGAATTAATAATAAACATGTAAATCAAAACCAAAATTTAACAGAAATGAGATGGAAAGAGTTAAGGAATCAATCAGCAATTAACATGTTATAGGCTCACATCAAAATAAAGAGAATAGAGAAAAGTAAACTTATGCCCTAATTCAATTTAACCGGATCTTAACTATTTGAGAACACTGAAGGAGAACCGCTATAAAAACACCAAAATTCAACTAAGAACTTGCAAATCGCAAACAAGGAAGATTCTGTATATGACACTCATGTCAACCTTTATTGAAGAAATTTAAATCTGAATATAAACCCTAGAACTTCATCAAGCTTTTTGTACTAGAATTGATTAAAGATAAACCTTAAAACAGTCTAAAACTTCCTTATGTAGGTTTGCAAAAGAAATATAATCAAAATAAAATTTGTCCTAATTAAAAACCAATAACTCACAGAGTTGTACACAAAACATGCCAAGTTATGATGCTGATCACCCGAAAACATACCGAGTTACGTTACTCGCCGGCATGTTATGCTTCTACCAAAATCCACTATTCAATCACACAAGAACACGTCGAGTTATAGGGATACATGGTAAGTTTCTCTAATTCCCTCGATCCTTTCTCAATTACACTGTAACACTCCGAGTTATAAGATGTAACATTACGAGTTGTACCTCCTTCACTCAACACGTTGAGTTTTATGGCATTCTTCCTTGGCAAATTCAAATCTTCATAACTTTCACGTCAGAATTCCTATTTTCATGATCTTTGACCTGTTGGAAAGCTTGTAGCTTGAATTTTATCTTCTATTTTTTCTACATCTCCAAAATCCACCTCTAACTGCCTCGAAATCTGACCCAAAGATTTGTACTCTTTCTTGTTCCAAAGTCAGACTTCATCATCCTGTTTCTCTA
>CAOJCR014877416.1:0-10338 GCA_948330485.1 Euphorbia neoarborescens
ATATATATATATATATATATATATAAGTTTCAAATTAGAACCACGCCTCAAATAAATTTAATATTAATAATAAAATAGGTATTTATATTATAAATAGAATCAGAAAAATAGCTTTTAAAATAAAAATATAATTGTGATAATTTAAGTAATATTTATATAAAATATAAAATTAAAATAAACAATAATTTAAAAAAAATCATAAAAATTGAAATAAAAAAAATTAAGAAATGAGATATTATGCTTTTCACTCCACAAATATATATAAACATAGGGTGTATCCTGCCCTGAAAATATCCCTTCTCTGTATGACTATCAGTGCAGAAACAATAATACTAAGACTTTTTTGTGGTGGTCCCAATCACCAGATGAATCACCTGCTTCACAACTCGACTACTGGTACACTTCTGCATCCGAATCAAAGAAAAGGCCTCCCTCTTTTTATAATTTAAACCAAACTCTTTAATTCTGTTTCTTTCCTTTTCTGTTCTCATTCTCTCTCTGTACTTTCTTCAAACACATAATAGCGATTCTCTTTCACAAAACTTCAACGGAACTCCGATATGCTCTTCACTCAGTTACATCCCTCTCAACCATGGATTTCTCTTCCTGCTCGCTTCCCCAGGCTCAATCATACGCCTCCTTCCAGAATGAGGTGATTACTACTTCTTTTTCTCACCATTCGTCATGCTCGCATTGCTTCTAATGTGCCTATTCTCATCTATGGAGTTGCATGTATTTACTGTTTAATTGCCCCCTGAGTAGTTAAATGCTAGGATTTATAACCGCTGAATTTCTGAATCCTAGTCACGACATTCCTAACTGCTGCGTAGAGTTCATTGTAGTTTTTTTTTTCACGAGGATTAAGAGCTTAGACTACTGAATCATTGACTAATGTTTTAGACTGCAGTGATTAGAACGATATTTTTACAAGGTTTCTCATTGTTTAATCTTGGTTTGGATAAGTGGCACTGACAAGAAGTTATTTCTCTCTAAGCAATGGCGATGATCTGGACACCATTTTTTTTTGTTGCGGTGGTATATAGTAGTACTTAATGGATTCAAAAGTTGCCTTAACGGGGCCCGCTTTCTGTTTCGATTACTATTTTCTGCTTCCAATTTCAAATTATTATCCTGGAGTTTCTTTAAGCTTTTTATAAGCTATCATTAGTTCGAGTGTTGCGATGTTGAAGCATAATGGTAACTAAGGAAAAAATGTCTTCTCCTGCCAGAACTGCTTGAATTTAAGAATGTTTGTTCACAGCGTAATAATGCTTTTCGAGTAATATACTTGTTGTTGAAACTCCGTTTTGCCTTTTTTGCTTCTTGGTTCCTTTTTTTTTTCTCACCATAAATAATAAGTTCAACTGTTTTAGTTTGGAATATTGAAAAAACCTGTGGTGTTGTGTTTATTTATGTAAAAGATGTGAGATTTGAAAGAAGAAAATTAGCATCTTAAGTTCTTTCCTGATTTTCTTTTCTACAAAGTTAGCTGCTATAATTACTATAGCTATTAGTTTAAGTCCTATGCTAACAATGTATTTCAACAGGAAATCAGCACTGTTCCATGCTTGGTGGATTGATTCCTCAACCATGCAACCACAAAACTTCGGAATGCAGTGTGATGGTGAGTCAAAAGTTGTCTGTTTATCTTGTGTGTATTTAAATGGGGGGACTATGCTTCAGTTTTGCTTCCAAATTGAAGCGCGCCTATTGATGATATATTATACTCGAGATATAAGATGCTAAACTGGAGATTCTGTGTTAAAATGAAGAAACAGTTCGGGAGAGGTTACATTTGGTGGAAACCAACTAAACTTAATTATATTTTTGGGAGTTGATCTGTTCCACTAGGCTGTTTGGAGCAGCTCTTGTTGAAGTTTCTCAATGAAAAAAATAGCAATACAGAAGTTGGTATTGGAGCTCACACTCTAGTTCCTTCTTTTTCAGTTTTTAAAGAAGCACATAGTATATACTCAGGGATATTGTCCAGTTAAGTAGGCTGGCATTTCGATGTTTGCTTGTGTTTTCTTTTTCCAAATATATTGGTTAGGTTTAGTTGGTCTTTTTTCTACTGTCATTTTCAATGTGGTATTGGTAGGCCACAGAATGAGTTGTTGAACCCATCTAAACTTGCGTGAATTGGATTTTAGGCGTCAGGGCAAGTGTTCCTTCCTTGATGTTTCCTTTCTTATTCGCCAATGAGGGTTTAGGATTTACTTGACAAGAGAGTGATACCTCTAGTTATCAAGTTTGGGACCATATCTGCCGTTTTGTTAAATTTGGACCTCCTGAGGACTGGCTAGAAGTTTCTCTATGAATTCATCTTGAGGTGTGTTTGTTCTGGCTTTGGGCAAGGAAAACCTTCCTTGGCTCAAACACTTTCTTACGAAAAATTGGCCCTTGTGATTTACGCTTAACATGGGATTCAGCACATACCAAGACAACCATGAGGTCCATGTCCATATTGTACTTAATATTTTACCTGTTTCTTTTATTACCATATATGGCAAGGTATAGCATCGTTTTCTGGTTGTGGAAACATTTCAAAAGCTGTCATGCAAATCTAATGATGACATATGAAGCCCATTTCTCGTCGTTTTCCTTTTCTTTTTAGTACATGATTTCATGCTGCTTATTAGGCCTTTAAGCACTTAACCATTACAAGGTTGGATGGCTAGAAAGCAATTTATTTTGGGCCACAGAAATAGATACAAATGGTAAATTTGGTTGTCATTCTCATTTTTTTCTTGTTGGTCAGCAGATGCTTTTTTCAGATGGACTCGAACTAGATGGCTAGTGTTCTGTAAAATGCTGGAACGCATTTTGTCAGACATAGCTAACATAGAATTAACAGGGTCAAGTAAGTCAACATGGTGGTTTGATTCTTGGGGACTAGGTTCTGATTCAAAGTTTGCATATGGCTGTCCAACCTAGCAATTATTGTGTTTGTTTATTTGTCATTTTGATCATGCATCACGGACATTTGATATGCCACCCGGCCTTTTCTTTTTTTCTTTTTTCTTTTTTCCTTTTTCCTTCTTTTTGAATGTGTATTGGTGCTATGCTGTAGCTTAAAGAAAGCTTTTCAAAGAACAAAATCTGATAACATTTTTCCAGGGAAATGGCAAGGGAGTTCTAAGATGTCGGGGAACAAGTTGAATTGTATGGTGTACATGAACACCTCAGATGAGTCGCGTCACAAGCTCTTGAAAATGAGCCAAAACAGTAGTTTTCAGGTGTGAATTGAGAGATATAACCTGATTCGGAAAAATTTCAGCAGCTGTTTCTTCAGATTTCATATATAGTTTGCATAATATTCTCTTCCTGAGTGGGATAGGCGATGCTTCCTTCTCCAGAAGAATTCAAATCATACTATTTAATATAATTTGCTTATTTTCCATCATGATGCTCTTCCAAAAAATCTTAAAAATTTTCTTTTCGTGTTCATTTTTCTCATCGGCATTATTTTTTCCCTTGGTGCGACTCTGGAGTACTCTGAAGAAAAGCAATAAAAATTCACTGTTATATATCTTACTTGAAGATACTAAATTTGTTTTAATTGATGCAACTCAATTGTAATTTTTAGTAAATATATTGATGAATTTAAGAGGGCAAGCCTTTGGTGCAACGGTAAGTTGCTCCTTTGGTGACCTGTAGGTCACGGATTTGAGGCGTGGAAACAGCCTCTTTGCAAAATGCAAGGGGAACGCTGCGTACAATGTGCGACCACCCTCCCCCTACCTCCGCAATAGCCGGGGAGTGCTTACGCACCGGGGACGCCCTTTTTTTTATATTGATGCATTCACTTTTATGTGCAGGATTATGAAGATAAACCTATGATTGGATCTATTGCATCATATTGCATGATCAGATTAATGCAGTTAGATGTAATTACATTGATAAAAATGGTTCGAGACTCGCTTCCATCTTTGGTTTTGATTTCTGGATCTGCAAGCTCACCTTTTGCCTGCATATCTAATGCTATAAATAAACCAAAACCTCTAGGGTTGGATGTATCCTTCCCTTCATTTCATGGTCTTAAATGGAGTGTAGCCCGCTTACTTTATTTGTTCAACATCCAACTTGAAAGGAATGTGGCAACGTAAGTGTAAGGAATTTTATTTCTGATCCATGATTTTGCATTTTTTTTTTAATTTTCTAGTTCATATGATGTTTAAGTGAAATTGTTGATATTTCTTTCTATTACATACCCATTATGAGTGGATTCATTTTCTAACATCCTTGTGCTGATTTTTATTTTTCTTATGGGCTATAATTCAAACATGCTTCAAAATCTCCTTTTAAATGATTGCTTGACTATAAATGTTTAACAGCTTCTTCATAGTGCTCCTTGTGGCTTGCTTCTCGTTTGTCGTCATTGGTGGTTTCCTGTTTTTCAAGTTTAGGTAAATTACCCAACATTTTTACTTTCAAATGCAGTAATATTGCAGTAGTTTACCTACTTGTTTGGAAAATGCTGTCTTTTCGCATTACTATTTGTGTCTGCATGCATGATGCAGTTATATTTTTGTTACTAATCTCTCTTGTTTTGACATTTTCAATACCGTAGTTCACTTTCTATGTCACAATGGCCTCGGTAGGACTCATGCAGTAGAGTTCCTCAATCAAGATGGTTACTTGTAGGATTCTAAGACATTTTTGTTTTTTGATCTTTCTACAAGATAAAAGGTTATAGAGGAGAAACTTTTAAACTAATGATGTCTCACATAGATGACTTGTTTTCATGTTTCAGAACTTCGGTATTTTTATTTCTTATAAGTTCCGTTAACATGATTAATTAATACGATGAATGCACAAAATATGAGTCAGACCTTTTAAAGAATAGATGTTGTCATCCTATATTAGCATTGTGTTATTTGAAGAGGATGATAAAAAGGATTTCTCTAACTTTAGTCAGAGTTATGTGTTCGCAAACATAATAAGATAGGCCTCAGTTTATGGACTTATAAATAAAATTCTGTTACCAGCATCATTTCTGATTATTCGTCTTTTTTAGACTTTTTGTTATTCTCTCGATCAAATTTATTGGGATTATTCAATTGCTTGTTGCTAATCCATGTATAAGTTAATTGAAATGACAGAGGTAGTACACAATCTCTAGAGGACTGCTTGTGGGAAGCTTGGGCTTGTTTGTGTTCATCATCTACTCATCTAAAGGTGTGATGTGTCTTGTGAAAGCTATCCCTTGAAAATTTTCTGCCAGTTTTATTTCTAATTTATGGTTATTCGGGCTAAAGAAACATATTGCGTGTCAAACTGCAGCAAAGAACACGCGTTGAACGTGTTATTGGCTTCATTCTTGCCATATGGGGCATCCTGTTCTACACTAGACTATTGAGTACAATGACAGAGCAGTTCCGGGTAAAATGCAGGAACCATAATTGCTTGCTGGAATTTACTTTAAACAAATAACATCCTCAGGGTTATAACTTGGACAGCATAACATGCAAAGGCTCAGGGAAGGTGCTCAAATGCAAGTTCTAGAGACAGATCATATCATTATATGTGGAGTAAACAGTAAACTGAACTTCATATTAAAGCAGCTGAATAAATATCATGAATTTTCTGTCCGCTTAGGTACTGCTACAGCTAGGTAATTAGTTCTTATGCTACCAGCAGAAGTTTTCAATTATTGTTGTGGGTTATATAGTTTGTTGAATGATCTTTTGTTTGTGTTTACAGGAGGCAGAGAATTCTTCTTATGTCTGATCTTCCACGGAAGCAGATAGACAAGCTGGTTGACAGTATCGCCAGAGATCTCTACCATATTGACGTCCTTACTAAGAGGCATGTACATTAGTTCTTTATATAAATATCTGCATAATTATACTTGTCTTTTGTTTTCCTAAGCTGCACTCACTGCTTCTTCACCATTGGTCAACTGTCCTTGAGTTTCATTATGGCCCGTTTCTGCAATTGTAGAATTAATTGTCGTTTTGGTGGCAGAATTTCAATTAGGAGATGCTTAAGTTGGTTCTTCCAATTTAGTATCAGTTTCTAGATTTAAGTGATGGATGTGGGTATTCAAGGTTCTTGTAATTCTTTGTGAAATCCATGTGGTGTATTTCCTTAATGATGACGCCACAATAATTCTGTGGCTTTACTAAAATGGAATCAAATAACTGAGTTGTTCTCATATAAACTGCATGACAATTTATTGGATGCAAAAGAAATTTTTGACTACTTCAATACATGTTTGGTCATTTTGTTGTTCCTCAATTTGAGGATTTTCTATTGTTTGTAATCATTTTCTGTCAATAGTTTAGGGAATATATAGCTCCAATTTTCACCTATGAACATTATTTTCTGTGACATCAACTCATAGTGCTTATTAGTTGTACTTAAATTTTGATATTGTTCTCTGGGATAGAGTCCACTTCTTACATTCTATGCCTCCTTTCTACAGTTGCAGTCTTAACCTAACGAAGTCATTTGAAAGAGCTGCAGCCAACAAGGCTCGTGCTATAATTATATTGCCAACAACAAAGGGGGATAGGTAAATGAAAAAAAAAAACTTTTGGATCCATATATTTGTTCTACTATATATATATATATATTGCATGAAACTGCTTGCATGTCATTTGTGGAAATCATCAATATCATTGCAGGAATGTGAAAATTGTTTCATTGTGAATCTTATAGATATACTAATGGATTTCCCACTGTGTACTTTATTTTGAGATATTTTTATTTAGGGTAAATTTCAATTACCTTGTAGTTTCACTCATTTTCAAAATGAGGACTATGTAATTGTTTTGCTAAAAAATATCGTGGTTTCAAAAGTTACAAAAAAGGACAACTAAAACATTTTTCTTAAAATAAGAATGTTGCGGATAGTATTTCTATCCATTTAGCATTCCAATATTTGAACATACTATCTAAGAATTTCACATTAAATTTTGATTTTTTTTTTTTTGAAATTTTTCATTTTATAGTATTTTTAAAAATTTTCAGAATTTAATTGTATTTTTATTAAATTGAAAATTTCAGTTCAAAATGAGTACAAATATATGTATTAATTTTAAAAGTCCTTTTTTGCAAACTTTTGAAACAGTCTCTATTGTTGTGCAAAAAGTTCCATAGTCCTTTTGCAAATGAGTGAAACCACAGGTTATGCTTTTAAAATTTAACCCTCCATTTATTCATTCGATACTTACATTATACTAGATATAGTATTGTCGAGGTGTGACATCTTAACAACCTTTGAGGGAAAACAGTTTTGTGAATGATTGCTTTCATCCAAAGTATTGATTGTTCTCTCCTTTACCAAGTTTTTGGATTAATTATTTGTATAGATATGCGATTGAAAACAATGCTCAAATTTCTTTTTCAATATATGAGACACCTTCGTACATGTTTCTTTGACCATTGTCTTCATAACTTGCATAACTAAGTGATTTGTACCTACTGGTAATTAAATAAAAAAAAGTGATTGGTAGCTCATAAAATTCATTACAGCAACAGTAACTGGCAGAAGTTGCTAGCATTTTATACGTTTTACAGATAAATTTCAGTATTTGTACATAATTACTAGTTTTTAGCATCGTTGGGTAAACTCATAATTTGCTCAAGTGATTAATTATGTTGTAATGATAAATTGTTGACGGGCATACTTAAAGCAAACTTGTCCTGTTTTGCATTGTCAGATTCAGTCTTATTGTCAGTGTTTAGTTTTTCCTTGAACTTGATAGTATTACAATGGTGTCCAGTCCATAAAAATTATCAAAACAAGTATTATTTGCTCTGTCTAATATTATATAGTTCATGCAATATATGTTTGATCTTGGCTAAAAGGATATTCGCCTTAAATCTTCAATTGATTAGGTATGAAGTTGATAGCAATGCCTTTCTATCTGTGCTAGCTCTTCAACCTATACCAAACATGGAATCTATACCCGCCATTGTCGAGGTACATAAACCACTGAAGGCCCTCCCTGAAATTATCTATTGAGCTTTATTATAATGATATAAAGTTGGACCCTACATGGCTTGATATACAGGTCTCAAACTCCAATACGCATGACCTCTTAAAGTCAATATCTGGACTGAAGATAGCGCCAGTCGAAAATGTTGCATCCAAGCTATTTGTTCAGTGCTCTCGGCAAAAGGGGCTCATAAAAATCTACAGACATTTGCTTAATTACCAAAGTACTGTTTAAACTTTTCTTAATGAATTTTTTTGTTTTGCATGAACATGTTTTTCCACTTGCTGTAGTGCCACTCATTGACAGGTTGTTGTGCGGCTTATTTTTTCAGTTAGTTTGATATGTCTCCACATCAAAACCAACACTTGAACCTCCCATCTCATTTACATCTGTAAAAAATATTATCCTTGTTTGTATGTTTTTATAGGCGTTTTTTTCTAAAAAAAAATTAGTCTTGATGAAACACTTCCTGCACTAACATACTGAGTAATTGCTTCTTAGTTGGCTTTGCTTTTTCTAAAATTTATGTTTTAGTTCTTTGCGTGTCAAAATAATGCTTTCTATTATTCTCCATATTCTTCATCAATTACTCTTGTTCTAGAATGCTATTGTTTCCCATAGCAGACATGATTCTATATTATCGACACGCTAATAAAATAATTTTTCTCCCCATTGCAGAAAATGTATTTAATCTTTGCAATTTCCCAAATCTAGCAGGAATTGAATATAGACAACTGCGATGTGGGTTCCAAGAGGTAATGTCTGTACTAAAGTAAATCTCAATTTTGGAAGAAAACTTCCATGAAAATCTTATAAATAGCCTTCTCCTACTGATGCATTTTTTTCAGGTGGTTGTTTGTGGTCTTTACCGGGATGGAAAAATATATTTCCATCCAAATGATGATGAAATCCTTCGGCAAACTGACAAAGTATGTATATAACTGCTCACTTGCATCATTGTTCTTCTTAATTTCGGAATATAGGAGTACGTGAAGAGATATAATGAAGCTTAGTGTATTATATGCATTTCTCATAAATAGCAAGAAATATTTCAAACACTTCTGAACAATTATCTAATATGATCATAGCCAGGGAGTGCTTACATACCGGGGACGCCCTATTTCTCCTTAGAAGTGAGATTATAGGGTTTGTGGCAAAATGTCATATGCTAGAAATGAAACTCAATAAAATCAAAGCAAAAGTAATATCATTCATGTCATGGTTTTAACAAAATTTTGCCGTGATCTTGTTTCGAGGTGTTTCTGTTTATCATCCGTCTTTATGATACTTGTAGATGCTACTTCTTGCAAGGAACATATGGTTGCTTTTTTATACAACTGTTGAAACATTGAGGCTAATTAGTGTTGTTTTACTCATCAAATTCCTGTTCGTCTTATTTTACGCTTTCTAATTGTTCAGTTTCCTTGTTAGGTTTTGTTCATTGGACCTGTTCATGGGAGAAGCAAATCAGATATTGCATATTCTAGCGTCGTCAAAGAAAATAATTATTCTTTGCAAAATCTGAATTTTAAAAAAGATATTAGAGAAATCAATTATACAATAGAATTGAAGAAAGCACGACTTGGAAATATTGTAAAACGTACCCAGCGATCAGGGTCGAAGGTACATATTCAGATAAAGTATTACTCAATTGACATAGTTATAAGTAAATGTGAACAGTTTAATTGGTTGGCTTCTTAATGCAGACCTCTGACATATCTCTAGGACCGGAAGAATGCATACTCTTACTTGGATGGCGGCCAGATGTTGTAGAAATGATTAAAGAATATGATAATTATCTTGGGCCTGGAAGTAAAGTGGTATGCATTATAATATTTGAATGCTTTATATTTTATAGTTCATTAAATTTTCCCTCAATTATTTATTTATTTTTTACATTAGATAGTGGGTGAAAGGGATTTTTTTTTTTGGGTAAGCCATGGGGATTGAACCTTGCTAGTGGAAGGTATTACCAATTGACCAAAAGCTAGTGGATCTTCAAATTTATATCCTGTACACAAACTGTTGTTGAAAGCATCTTTTTTTATTATCTTATATTATATGTTATTGCTTCTCAATTGATTGGGAATCATTTGGCTGATGTATCAAAGAGGGTGCAAGATCATGTTTCTGAGACTTCGATTATTTTTGCTTTCATTGACATATAAGAATGTCACAATATTTATCTTCTTGAAGAATATTTTAAGCGCAATTTAATCTTGTGCAGCTTCTGTTTTAAGATCCATTTAGAATGGATTCCTTCGGGTTTCATTGACATCTGAATCCTTGCATGTAACAGAACACACATTTTTAGGTTGATTTTATGCTTGGGAGGAAAATTATATGTGAAGTTTTCTCCCCTCTTTCTTGGTATCCTAGGTCCCTTTTGACC
>CAOJCR014877702.1:0-10622 GCA_948330485.1 Euphorbia neoarborescens
AATAATTTTCGATTTTTAATAGCATTAGCTAAATACCCATGCGATGCACGAGTTGTTTATTATTTTAATTTTTATATTATTTTTATGAATTAAATATAAAATAAAAATTATTTCTTAAAAATAAAAAAAATTATATATAAAATAATAAATATAAATAAAAAGATAACTTAATATTTCTAAGTGATTATTTTAATTAATATAAAAATATTAAAAATATTATTTTAATTACAACTAATCAATTATCATAATTTTTAAATTTTAATAAATAAATAATTTAATAATTTAACAAATAACAATAATAGTTAGAACCACAAAAGTTTTTTTCATAAATAAATTCCTTAAGTGAATGAGTTAGATAGTGAAGCTAAATCATCGGGATTCTTTGAATTCCTTCTAAACCATCTCAATAAGAGGTTATTTAGTAAAACCACAAAAGTTTTATACCAATACAAAAAAATGTATTTTTGAAAAATTTTAATTAAGACATTTTAAAAATATTAATCTATCAATAATGAAATTGGCTTTTTAATTAGCATTCTCTCTTTTTATTTATTGCATGAATATTTTTAATTTTTCTAATAATCTCTACTATATATTAGAATTTTTTTCAAAATAAAATTAAAGATTTAATCAATTTTTAAACATAATATACAATTAATTTTTTTAAAAGTATACATATTAATAAAAAAAATACAATAAATTATAGAAGATTTAAAAACTTAAATATCTTTATATTAATTAAAATAATTATTGAAAATTTAATAAATTATCTTATTATTTTTTATTATTTTATATATAAATTTTATATTTTTGAAATAAATTTTCTATTATATATTTAATTAATAAATATAATATAAACAGTAAATCAATAAATAACCCATGCATCGCATAGACATTTGGCTAGTTATTTTATTAACTACATAGTTAGATTTTATTTATAAATTATTATTAATTAACTTATAATTATGAGAAAATAATATGTCGACCAAACATAGATATTTGGTATAAGTGGTAAACACTTGATCGCTTGATGAATAGTAAAGTTTAAATCATAAGTTCGACTCTCCGCTCCTGCATAGGTACCCTGAATAGCTCTGTGCTATATCTACGGAGTGTTTCTGCGAGGAAGCTCGGCAGGAAAGACAGTGGATTAATCCTTGAACAAAAGGTCTGAGGGAAACCACTGTTAGAATATTTATCAATTAAAAAAAGTACGTATAAATAATAAATAATAATTTTTAAAAATAAATAACATTGGTGAAATAGAGAGTGTTTAGTTTTTAAATTTGAATGAAAGATTTGTTCTCTTAAATACATATAAACATTATAAAGATATTTTAATTTTCTTGTATTAATTTGATAAAAAAAATTTTATAGCAAAACTTGTATGTTTATAATAATGAAAACAATTAAATTTTATTTAAAAAATCCAGATTATTATCATTTCAAATTTAAAGTTATTTTAAATTCATTTTAAATTTATTATATAAATTAAATAAATAGTAAAAGTTATAAAATAAATAATTATATATTGTTAACTAAATAATTATATTTAATTTTTAATAAATTAGTAATTAATTTAAAATAATGAAAAAATAACAGTTTAGATATTTATATTCCCTTTTAGTATAATTTTATTATTATTATTATTATTATTAATTATCTAAAAAATAAAAAAATTATTGAAATATTGATATGATTTGAATATATTTTAAAATAAATATTTAAATTTACAATAAATATAGATAATAATAAATTTTAAAATGGTAAAATAATTAATATTTTATTATAAAAAAAATTATTAGATATTTTATGATATAAATTAAAAAAAAAGAGAATATTGTTTTGAAATGTAAATTTATCTTATATAAATAATTAAATATTTTATCATATAAATTTTAACTATTTTATAGTATTATTATCTCTTTCATAATAATTAACTTAACATTTCAAAATAATTATATTCGAATTTAGTATAAGAAATTATTATTATTATTATTATTTATTTAAAATAGAAAAATTTTAAATAATTAGTATGATTTTAAAAAATTTAAAAGTAAATATTTAAAATCAGATTTGTTAAAGATAATATTAAATTTTAAATTAAAAAATTAATTAAATATTTTATATTATAAAAATTATTTTAGCCTTATATTATAATTTTAGGAAAAAAAGAAAAATATATTATATAAATAAAGTATATTCTCTTTTTAATATATATAATGAGAAAAATAGTTATTATTATTAAAATTAAATAATTATTAAAAGATTAATATGATTTAAAATAAATATTTAAATTTGAAATTGTTAAAAATAATATTAAATTTTAAATTAAAAATTTAATTAAATAATTTTATATTGTAAAATTATTTTAGATTGATATATAATATATAATGATGACTTGCTTGCAAGTAAGTTACCTGGAAGGATGTCGGCGATCAAACTGTTCGATGCACACTGTCACCTGCAAGACCCAAGAATCCTTAATAAGGCTCCTCAACTCATTTCCACTGCTCTCGATTCTGGCATACTTCACTTTGCTGTTAATGGAGTCTCTGAGGTGTATTCTTCTTCTCTCTCTCCTTTCTTCCCTCTTTGTCATCTAACAAATTTGTTCTCTTTGTTAGAACGATTGGCATATTGTTCAAGAGATGGGCCGCCGATATCCTTCTGTGATTCCCTGCTTCGGTCTCCATCCTTGGTCAGTCTATCCTTTTGTACTTTTCCTTTTTCCAGTTTTTTTTTTTTTTTCTGTTTAGTTTTATTTGATGTTTGAGTTTTTGATTGAACATTTTTTGTGCAGGTTTGTCTCAGAGAGGTCTCCCAATTGGCTCAACACCCTCAAGGGATTCTTTGAGACTAATCCCTCTGCTGCTGTTGGAGAGGTCTAGATTCCATTTCCTTGTTTATTCTTTCCATTCCTATGTAATTGATTAGAATACCTTAACTTTTATAGTGGTGCATTCAAATTAAGACTGTAGGAGAACCTCAAGGTTGGATGTTAACTTGAATTAACCTTTTCAGATTGGATTGGACAAAAGTTCTCATGGAAAGAAGGTTGATTTTGCTGATCAGGTTTCTCTTATTTTTTTTATACTATGAGTTTTCATTTTTTTTTTTTCTCTTATGTGGTAAGGTTAAATTGCCATTTGTGGATTAGTTAGTGACAATGGAAGAAGCCTGCTTTTGTACTAAATAGCATTTCAACTTCATGAAGTAGACTCCATGAACTTGATTCCGTGGTCCATGAATTCTATTTCAGTACACAACATGATATCATAGAAGCACACAAATTTCGTTTTTACTTGTATAATATAGTCTACAAGGTGATGCCTCAAGGCTTATGATTATAAGGTTCTTATCTCTTGACATTTTTACAGTGTTCTTGATGGTACATTGAAAGTGTTTGATGTTTTAATGAAGATGTTTTATGTGTTTACCATATAGATGTGTATATCACCACACCTATATATGCGTACAATGGGTTTATGTATGTCGTATTTCTCTAAATGTGCTTCTATATTCAAATTTCTTTATTTTTTTTACCATTCCTTTCATCAAATTGAAGATTCTTTTACATCCACTTGCATCTCAGTGTACTCTCTTTGTACCGTATAGTATCTTTATTTCAGCTTAAATTCTCATTGAATGGACTAATTTCTTGCTTTTACTACAATTTGTCCTATAATATTGTTCCTTTACTGGGATTGAATGGGTGGCATTCTCCATTTCAGGTTGAAGTATTTCAACAACAGCTCGAACTTGCAAAAGAGCTAAATAAACCAGCATCCATTCATTGTGTTCGTTCTTTTGGTGATCTTCTTGAGGTGATGAAGTATGAAGAAATATGCTCTTACTACTTCTCTTACTGATTTTATCTTTAATTCTCCTGATGTAAGGGCAACTAAATAGTTTCATTGTCAAATCACGCAAACAAATTTTTCTTTGATGGAGCACTATCCATATTTGACATTACCAGTTAATCATGTGTGTATAGTTGAATGAGAATGCATTATACAATTGTCTAACCATAAGCTACAAGTTTTTCTTTTTTGGTGTGTGTGCGCCCCTCATTTTGTTTTAAATAATTAAATCAAATTTTTGGCCCCTATAGCCATGGTGGCTTACCTTTCTAGGCCTTATGGAACACTTTTCATTCCCTAAATTTTTAATTCTATGTTTTTTTATGTTCACGGAATAAGTGTCTATGTTGGCTGATAGACTGCATTTTCTTGCATACTTTATATTGCTGTCTTTTTTTTCAGACTAAAGTGCGGTCACTAGTCGTTATATCTCTATTTTTCCAAAATTATTAATGTATGTGCTGATCAGATGTTATGATCTGTTACAAGCTTTCTGATTTAGCCTATGAATTCATCAGAAGCATGGGACCTTTCCCTGCTGGAGTGATTCTTCATTCATATCTAGGTTCGGCTGAAATGATTCCTGAATTTGCCAAGCTTGGTGCATACTTTTCTTTCTCAGGCTTTCTCATGTCCATGAAAGTGCAGAAGGCTAGACGTATCGTGAAAGCTGTTAGTTCATGGATTACTCTACTTCTTTGTTTAACACATTCTTCATTTTGAGAAACTCATAATTTTAGCCAAACCTTTTTCAGGTTTCTTCAGATAGGATATTGTTGGAAACGGATGCTCCTGATGCCTTGCCAAATAAAAATAAAGATTCGCTATTTTTGGTGGATGAAGATAACTCTTTATCAGACACTCAAAGGAGCGATTCACAAGGAGAAATTTCCAATTCAAAAGATTCATCAACGCTGCCAAAAGAAACTATTAATCATCCTGCAAACATCCAAAGTGTGTGTTGTTTGCTTTAAACGTTTCTCCTTCTCCATCTGACATTTGCATTTAACTTAAATCTGTCATTGGCTTGGTTGGGATTAGACCAGACATGGCTTCATTCATTTAAAATATCAAACAATTTTCTGCAATCCTTGTAGGTGCTCAGCTATGTTGCATCTTTGTTAGACATGTCGAAAGAACAACTTGCAGATATGAGTTACCGAAATGCGGTACGAATATTCTCCTATGAAGGCTCAAAGGTGTTGGACTGATAGATTCAACAGGGACACAAATGCTGTTTGGTAAGCAAATAAAATAAATTCACAGATTATGAACCTGCCTGCCTAGACTAATGACTAAAATTGATATCAATGTTTGTGGATGAAACTTGAAACCTGTAACTTGTTGGAATATCTTGTTTCAATTTTAGTATATATATACACTGCTGATTTGATGGGTTAAATTTGCCACATTATGGACATATAATTATGATAATTGACACATTTATGATTTACTAATATAAAATAAAGTAATGATAAGCAAAAAGTTATACAAACACAAAAAATACTGAGATTTTTAACATATGTTTTTCAATTCAGTAATAGAGTATGGCGACTAGTTTATGTAAGTAAAAACTTGTGGTGACGCTACATTCAAATAGAATTGAATATTTTTTTTTTGGGTACATAAATAGGATTTAATTAGAATAATGGTAGAAAGTATATTTCTGCTCAAAGTAAATAAAAAATAACATCTACTACATTTAAAAAAAAATTCTAGTTATCCTTGAACAATTTGTCAAATTTTGTCAGGTTATGTTTTGAGTCATTTAGTCCACAAATAACCATGTAAATGAGCTTTTCATACTCCAAAATAGATTTATTGGGGAAAAAATTTTAGAAATTCTAACTGAACACTTTTGAAGAGTGTTTTTCTTTTCTTTTCTTTTTTTTTTTTTTAAGTAAATTGCTAAAAAAGTTTATAAAACGTGGAACCAAAAACTACCTCAAAAATGTTTGGTGAATGCCATTGCTATCTTATTATTATTTGCATGTAAAAAATTTTACAATTTGAACTCTAATCTAATCTATATTTTTTTAAGTAAAAAAAAAGTTATATAACAGCTTGATTTCTAATAATTGCATGAATCCTTTAACTGAGTGGCACAATACAACTCCATAATTATCAAAACATAGGATTTTTTAGTCATTTTCAAATATTATAAGGCTACATAATTTTTTTATCCATTTATTTTTAGTGTTGATGATACTATAGATGCACAATAAAAGTGTCTTGTGTTTTTTTTTTCGTTAGAAATATTCATAGAGGCGACGAGTTTCAAAATTATATGATATTTATGATTAATATAAAAGAGAATAGAACTTGATAACTTGTGCAAGTGAGTGGTGTCTGAGATCCACGTAAGGAGGGTTCCGTCAAGCTGTAAGAAAGATCGTTGGAGTCGGGTTGTCCGGATTCTCTCACTCAGATGCTAAAGTCAGTGATGGTGAAGAAGAAGAATAAAGACGGTTTAGAGTGCCAGTAATTGAGATATTCTTCAGATAGATCTTACTTGTATTATCTCTTAACTTTATATGTGATCTTAGAAGCTCTTTTGTCCCATCCCTCCACGTGTCACGATAGGAGTGGACCACATGTCGCGACATGAGTGGGCTTTTAGTGGCATGACCTATTCGGTCACGTCAGACGTGGTTCTGATTTGCGGTTGCTCTGACACAACATTCTTTACTACAGTTTGTCTCTCCTTGTCTACTGTCCTATCTAGCCGCAGCATTAAATACAACATTAATTGCTACATTAGATACGGTGGCTCCACATAAATGACTGCCATAAGGTCCAGGACGCTCTTATAACCGGTCCCCTACGTCTTATGGCGGGCTCTTCAATTGAGGCTGATTGTTTGGTTGCTGCGTGGTTCCTGTTTTTAAAACGTCTTTCGGATTCCTGGATGGTGACCACGTGTTAGGCACGTGGGGGACTCTTGGTAATGCAATCATGTGCCAAACACGTGGTTTCTGTTGGGTTATCAGAAGTCCACCCCCCGAACGAGTGGGAATTCTTTAGGATTTCGAGAATATCGAATTGTCATTTAAAGTAAAAAATTGGGCGGGGATCCTCCTCGAAGCGGTTGAAATTTTTTAGAGCTTTGAGGGCATTTAATTGACATTAAAGGGTGAAAAATCGGGCTGGTGCTCCCCGAAATGGTTGAAATTCTTTAGGATTCCGAGGGCATTCAATTGACATTAGAGGGTGAAAAATCGAGCGGGGCCCTCCTGAAACGGTTGAAATTCTTTAGGGTTTCGAGGACATTTAATTGTCATTAAAAGGCACGCGAAACAGCGTGTATTGCCTCACCAACAGATTTTCTGCCCCCAATGACGATTACACTTCACGAGGTGATGGGTAGCGTGCAGCAATATGCGTAATGATGGTGGGGCTGCGTCCAACATCGGAGTGACATGTGTCCATTTCACTTTGAATTTTGAATTTAGGCATATATGGCCTTCCTGTAGTTGCCTCTATAAAGGGTCTCCTGAGTTCCGATCACCATTTTTCTTCCCCATTTTTCTTTTGCTTGTTGTTGACAATACGAAATTCCTTCGTGATTTAGGGATTTCTTGCTTTCTCTCTTTTTTTATCTTTTCGTATGTATGCGGGATTTTAGGATTTTTGTAAGAGTTTGGAAGACTTTGAAGTTGGTGCTTGTTCTTCGACCTTTGCAAAAAAGGTTCGTGAAGGTTGTCGGTAACCATCCGTCAACTCAGATTGTGGTGGGGATTTCCTCGGACAACAAAGACAATATGGGCAAGGGTGAGGGATTTTTCGATATTGAGGGTAAGGAGAGGCCTGACTACCAGCCAGTGGGGAGCATTGCCTGCGAGCCTCCGAGCAGATGGTTTTCACAGAAATTGGGCTCGTTAAAATGGTTGGAGAAGGTGGAATACCTACTGCCCGACGAATCAGGGCGAGCTAATGCTCCACCTAAGGGATATTTCACTGTTTATGTTGACCAGTGTCTGTTAGGGTTTTATTACCCCTGGGTAGGGTCGTTGGGGGCCTTATTATCGTTTTACGAGATGTCGATAGGCCAGGTGCATCCCAACGCTGTGGTAGATATCGTAGCCACTCATCACGTATATCAAGGCCTGGGAGGGACACTGACACCTTCGATATTTCATCACCTGTGCACCTCGAGGCTGGTACAGAAGCACTTCACGTTGAACAAGAAAAACACATATGTGGGATTCAGTAGCAAAACGTCCCATATTAAGCACTGGAAGGAACATTTTTTCTTTGTGAAGTGGTGGGAAGGAGGGCCGAAGTTTCCCACCGCCTGATTGAGTGAAGGGAAGAAAGATGAGTGGGTTCCTCCCTCCATAGAGTTTATGGAGATATCCCTTTTTCAAAGATATAGGACGGTGCCCCACAGGCGATGGTCTTAGCAAGAGGTGGTGCAGGCCTTTCTAGCCCAAGTGCCTATTGTGACTGTAAAGGGGTCGTCAATTGTCTGCACAAAATCACTTCAAGTTTTCGTTTCTTTTAATTGTCTATTTGTGTTTTTTCAGGTAACTTGGCGTTTGACCTCTTGCGTAAATTTGGTTTAAAATGGTTCGATTGGAGTCGCCACCCGGATCAGTTCAACCGAAAAAATTAGTATGGCTGAACCGGATGAGGCCACCATACAACAAAATAGAGATTTTGGGTTCAGGATGAATCACTTACTAGTTTGAAAATTAAAATTAAAAATATGCATTCAAATATACCTAATTCATTTTAATTTAAATATACGACACTCATGTGAGAAAGTAATAAATAAATAAATAGTTACAACATTACAACCTTTTCACACTAAACTAACTTAGGGGGTACAATTGATAAAAGATGCAGGAAGGGATAAAATCACCTAAATTACATAAAAATCTATATATGCAATGACAATTTATAATATTCAAAAATTAAATAAAATAAACACATCCTATGATCTAACTAAAAATCTGTAAAACAGATAATAATTAATCAATCCTAAACATGACAATCTCAGAATTGGGTTAACTTTGGAATTGTACTTTCACACATGGTAGAAAGATGATATAGCAGATTTTGGATTTAAAGAAAACGAGTTTGGCTAAGATTACATGTATTACATGTTAGGTGGCTAGGTTATCCCAAGATATGTAAATATCTCGTTTGTATGGTTCCTAATAAATATTCTAAATGTTTCCACTGAAATAATATGAATTACAACATGCTCATGGAAAGCATAAAGATCAAAACTAAAATGGAAAAGAAATAAATATGCTTAAAAAGTATAGAAAAAATATTCATGAGATAATATGAATTAAATCATGAATAAGAAAGGAATTAAAGTAAATTAAAATGGAAAAGGATTAAATTGTAGAATTTTGAAAAACAAGAGAAAAATGTTTATCTAACTTAATAAAAGTGCTTTTAGGGAGTTATGGAACAAATGGGTTAAAATCTTAAATCCTAAAAGGAGAAAATACAACAATAATAAATTCTTAATTAACTTTTATTGAATTATATTGGGATTTCACTACACATTTGACCTTAGAAGCCAAAAGAGGGTAATCTCAAATTCAATATTCCAGTTAAAATCATCAAGAATAAATATAAAGATTTTTATTATCCCATTTTGATAAAAAAAATGTATCAAAATGTTATAACTAATTTTTAGATAATAAAATATTATTTTTAATAATAAAATCTAATTTAACTGTAAATCAGATGAATGGGGATGAAGAAATAGGTAACTGAAAATAAAAACAAAACATAAACAAATAATACATATAAAAGAAATAATTAAATTAAAGAAGGGAGTTTTTGGTTCTTCAGGATTACCCCGATTGAGTAATTTCAAAAACGGATCCTAGATTGCTTCCAGAATCCAAATGTATTGATAATTGGAAGAGATTTTGGGCATTTGGGTGTTTATTTTCCATAACAGAGTCAATTTTTCTCCTAGACTGTTTTATTTATAAAATCTTTGGTCGAAAATTTCGAAATGGGTCGGTTTAGAGAGATGAGCCGACCGGATCAAAGATGACCCGACAGGCTCAACTGCCGAATAAGCATTATCCATCAGTTGGGAAGACATTAGCAGGCTCAACTGTCGGGTAAACATTATCCGACAGCGGGCTGACTTGAGCTGGCTGGGTCAAAGATGAATAGGCAGGCTAAAGGCTAGTTAGCCTGCCAGGGTTGACCCATCCAGTCTGAACCAACTGGGTCAACTTAACCCGGCCAACTCAACTCAATTTGAGCCGATTGGATTAAGCTGAGGCAGTGCCACCCTCCGAAGTGGGCCGGTGACACACGTTTGGCAGTGGTTGAAAACAACTACCAAACTGCTCACTAAAGGGCAGTGTACCATGTCGCTGTCAAGTAATAAATCTGGTTAAGTCCAGGTGTCAATCCACAGGGAAGCATCTACAATCACCAAACTAATAGGCTTTTTAATGTCTTAGAGTGGAATCAAAAAGTTATAAATTGCTGAAAAATAAAATGCAGAAAATTAAAACCTAAATTAACGTATACAATGATTGATCTCCTATCTTAATTTGTATCGACTGTAACTATCATCTTAAGGTAGTTTAAGGTAGCTCCTGAATAAAATACGGGAATGGCACTTCAAGCGGAATAATTAATCAAAAACTAGGTCTCACATGCAAATCTTAATTCATGCAAACATGAAGTCAATTGTAGCGTATCCATAGATCGCGGTTCGGCTCTAGTTCGTTAAAGCCTTTTTTGGAGGTGAACTAGTTCTAGAGACTCAGA
>CAOJCR014878058.1:0-15897 GCA_948330485.1 Euphorbia neoarborescens
TGCACCCCACTCTTTATCTGGGCTTCAGGTTCCACTCTCTGCTCTGGTTTTAACTTTTTCTAACCTTATTTCCATTCCATCTACTTCATTTCCATCAACCTCTTTCATTCCACCACCTGAGCCTTCAGCGCCCAATGCCAATAAACTTTTTCAGCAACTAAGGGCTCAGTTGCTGCCATCTCTCCTCCTGGCTTTACCTGATCTAATTGCCTTCTATACTCTCTCAAATAAAGTTCAAATCCTCAAGACCATGATGCACAACATGGAATTCATGATTTCTTCTTCTTCAACCACTCCATGCTTGATAAAATGGCTAGTCTGCAACTCAGTCTAGTCACTTAGATCAATAAACTTCATACAGGAATCAAGACCATGCCTTACCCTATTGAGAATGCAGAAATGGTTCAGACAAAGATGCACCCAGACCTTCAATCTCTCAAGAGTTATATCTCTGAGACATCTTAGAATCTGCGAGATAAAGTCTCCACTGTTAAAGCTTCCATCAATACTGTTCCTGCTCTCCAAACTATCCATACTTATCTTCATCAGCTTACTTTCAACATTTTAGCTCACTCAGTTAGAACCACTAAAATTCAAGAAGAAGTTAAGGGTATTGGTATTCACATTGGCAGAACAATTCACACCCTTTCTTAGAACATCTATACCACTGCCATTGTCCACTCTCAGGTCTTATTATTTTTGGGCAATGAAATGATAAAGTCCACTAACTCTGATTCACAAGTTCAATGGACTAACCTCAGCACTAGTCTTCTCTGCAATGTGGATTTCCTTCAGAAGATAGTGCAAGAACTTCATGAATGTGTCCTTCCCAATCCTCGTGTTGTTGACAAAATAAGGGAGAAAGCATCTGCCTTTGAACAATAATAACTTACTCCTTCTAGACCTTAGATTGTTTTGTTGTTGTTATTGTCATTTATTCATTTCATGCACTTCATATCATATCCTTACTGAAATGAATACTATTATATCAGTTTGTGTTTTTTTAGTATAGCTTACTAATTGTCTTTAGCTTTGATATTATACTTGCTATTGAACTCATATGATATATTTCGAACTTAATCTACTAAACCTACTTAATTTTTCAAATTCTTACACTCAGATGCTGAATTATTTTGTCATCATCAAAATGGGGAAGATTGTTGGAACCCTAATTTTGATTTAAATCAAATTAAGTTTTTGAAGATGACAAATTAAGTATTATGTGTTTTGAAAAATTAATTAAGGATTTTGTTTTATCCAACTTTGTGCATTGACCTATCTGTTGAAGTATGCAGACTTTTCCTCAGTACCAATGTCTGAAATTTTCCATTTATGGTGGGACAAAAAGCTCAACACAGAGGCTGACGTTCTGCCTCAATACAAAATGAGGAAAAAGTCTATTACCAAATCAGACCAAGTCAGACAGGATCAACCTTTAAGCTGACAAGATCAACACTCAGTAATAGAAGCATCTCAGCACCGTTGGAATCCCTTGCTAAAGATAAAAACTGATCAACGGCTAATCTTCACTGATCTAATGGATAGCACTCAACGGCTAGTTACAAAGGAGAAGTATAAATAGTACAAGTCTTCATTCAAGCAAGATTACAAAGTTTTTACAAAGAGAATATAAGAACAAGCTCTCCAACTTTCAAAACTCTCTGTAGAATTGCAAAAGAAAGAATTTTTAGTTTTACTTAAGTGTGGTAGATTCTTTCTTGTGATTAAAAATTTTCAAATTCTTGTTTGTCTTAGTACTGCTAAAGGTAAGCAGCAGTAGCTTAGTTTAGTTAGGCTGTTGAGGAAGGTACTCAGTAGTAAAACTGGACTAAGTTGTAAAGGTTTCACTTCCTACCTGAATGGAACATTTAATGAGTTGAAGTCTCAAGGGAGGCTACCTTGGGGACTGGACGTAGGCACTGAAGGAAAGTACTAAACCAGTATAAATCACTACGTTCTTTAGATTCAATCTTTAAGCCTTTACTTAATATCGGTCTGAGTTCCAACATTCCTCGCACTGAGAACTTCCTTCTCAGTATCATTTTTAGACTCAGTATCTACCCTTTTTTTCTTCAATACCATTTTTAGTTATTAAGAGCCTTCAATTTTAAATTTGTCATTGACCCTCCTCTGACAATTTTGACCATTCTGGGATTCCATAAGACCCTTACCAACTAAGTGACCATCTAGTCGTGGAGTAACTACTGCATAATAGGAACTTTATGATCAGTATGTTCGAGATAACCATGATGTGACCTTTCTTTGCAAAAAAATTCATAGAGAGATAAGCCTTTAAGATCATGCACACCTTAAGAAAGATGTACTAGGATCAAGCAATTAAAGAGAGGTACCTGACGGTTAAGACATTATGTTCCCATAAGATGGCACCTGGGACATCGATGAGTACTCAAGTGCTCAGGATAAAGGGGCTTATAGAGACACTTGCTCATCTTGGTATATCGCTCTCACAGGATCTAGCTGTCAACATCATTTTGAGTTCACTACTTGAGTCTTATAATCAGTTCATATTGTATTACCATATGCAAGAATTGGACAACACTATTCTGGAGCTTCAGGGTTTACTGAAGCTGACAGAATAGTCGATCAAGAAAAAGACTGAGGAAGTTTTGCTGGTAGGCAGTCACCCTATTATAAAGAGTAAGGATAAGGCTAAGATCAAATCCAAAGTCAAGGCCCAAAGGGGCAAGGCTAGGGATAAGGTGGTTGGTGATAAATCCAGAGTTTCTCCTGATGATAAATGTTTTAGATTTGGATAAAAAGGATACTGGAAGAGTGGTTGTCCTAAGACGAAAGGTAATCAAGTTGAGATCCAAAAGGGTGTTTCAGGTATTTATATTATAGAGATTAATTTGGCTATTTCTACTTCTTATGTCATTGACACTGGTTGTAGTTCTCACATCTATTGAAACGTGCAGGAGCTAAAAAATGGGAGATTATTGGCATCTGGTAAAGTGGATCTCTGAGTTGGAAATAGGGAAAAATTCTAGGATCTCGGGTTTAGAGAATATCACTTAGAGATGCCTACCAGTCTTGTTTTGGTGCTTTGGAACTATTATTATGTACCTGCAATTTGTAAAAGTATTATTTGAGTTTCTAGGTTAGATATTAAGGGTTTCATTTTTGACATCGGATATGGAGTTACAAATATTAAATGTGGCAATGTTATTTATGGAATAACACATTTGTTTGATGGTTTAAATATCCTTGATTTAAAATAAGAAAATCTCATATATAAAATTCATACTGAAAGGATTAAGGCTAATACAATTAATCCTACGAGGATCTAACATTGTCATTTAGGCTGTATAAATGAGAAACACATTTCTAGGCTTCACGTAAGTGGAGTGCTTGGTTCTTTTGACTTGGAGTCAATTAGTACTTATGAATATTGTTTACGTGGTAAAATGACCAAAGCAACTTTCAATAAAAGACAATAAAGGGCTAGTGGGCTTTTGGACCAAATACATTCAAATGTTTATGGGCTAATGAACACGAGTACTAGATATGGGTTTTAGTGCTTCATTGCTTTTATCGATGAATTTGGTAAATATGATTACATCTAGACAATGAAGTAGAAATCAGAGGTCCTTGATCACTTCAAGGATTTTAGAAACGAAGTAGAAAACTAGCTTGATAAGACTATTGTTAAATCTCTTTGAACCAACCGGAGAGGAAAATATATGAGCTAAGGGCTTGACACATATTTGAGAAAGTGTGGGAATTTATCTCATCTCATGCCTCCTGAGACACTAAAGTGGAACAGTGTGGCTGAAAGGAGGAATAAGACTTTGTTGGACATGGTCTGCTTAATGATGGGTCAATCTACTGGGGACAGTACCTCTATTAGAGAGAGACTGCTTAGCTGTCCTGATTAGAGGTTATCATGCATTTGCTAGAACACACTGGTAATTTGTGAGCCTTGGGCTTACTACCAGTATACAAATAGTTTCATTAGATCTTGCACACTAGGTTAGCTGGAACCAGATATGAGGTATATGGGATTATGAGTTTATTAAATGAATATGATTTATTGATTTATATTTAGTTTAGTTGTAACTTGAGTCTAAACTATTTAATTAGTTTATTTACGTATTATTATAAATTAATTAACTATTCAATTAATCAAAATAATTTTATTAAGTATGTAAATATTTAATTAAATAGTTCACATATAGCTTTTAAATAATTAGTTTTTATATTTGTAAGTTAATTAGTATGTGGTTATACAAAGAAATTAAATTTTGGTATATACTTAATTTGGTCGAATTAATACATATAATTAAGTTTGACCTATATGTAATTAATTTTGGTATTTTAATTTGTTAAATTAAAAGTTAGAAGCTAGTTGTGTAATTATTGAAAATCCTAGGATAAGGCAAGATATTTTACCTTGAAGGGAGATTTTGTATTTTTGTAACCAAGGACATAAATGTCTTTTTACATGAAATGGGAGGTCTATATAAATGGTAAGAGGACCAGTCTATTGAGGTGCTTTTTATACATTTTACAAGTGAGAGAAAGTAGAGAGAGAAAGACGGTTTTTTTTGGTGGTGATCGGTGGTGAGAATTTCGACCGGCCCTAATGAGTTTTTCGGTGATCACTGGTGACCGATTTTATTCTCAAATCTCTCAGTGTCCTCAGTTCATTAGTCCAGTTAACCCTGCTAGCACAGATCTAGTTCCAAAAGCTGAATGTGCATTTGAAGTTGGAGGGTTCAATTTTTGGAGTTGCGGTCTTAAAACAATTGTAAGGTTCCTATAAATTACTATTTTTGATTTCTAGATGTCTTACACTTTGGCACTAGTTGTTAAAATATAGTGGTTATATCAAAATAATGGTTGAGCTCCACCTACCCTGAGGGATCTGGGCCCAACAAACTTTTAAAGAGATGCTTTTACTGCACCGAGTATTTTTCCTAGGAACACCCCCTGTTCCCAATAACAATAGCATTCAAATCATGCATGATATGGAACACAAGAACTATTCATATGGCTACATATGAAAAGGGGTTAGTGAAGTGGCACACACGTGAATGAAACTCAAGGTCTATGGAAAAAGACTATTGTAATGTATGATTATGCTAGACTAGTTTAGAAAATAAAGTTATATGGTTACACAAAACTTATGGGTTAGCATGACATTTGACATGTGATACAACGATCCTTTTAGGATGATGAGTGAATACGTTTTGTGCACAATAAACAATGATGTCAATCCAATGGGTATGAGACCTAAATATAGGTGTGCGTGCAATTGTGTTACAATTTGGAAACAAAAAACATGCATAAACAAGAGCAAGTAACTTAGGAATACGCGAGTTTCCAACCTTATAACTCCAACATAGTATAAAAAGTCTTTAATCTTCCCTAGGAGGGGTCTCTTTGCCATTAACGAGGAAAGGCAAAGGTCAAACACTAGATTCATTATATATTACGTTTTGGAATCCTAAAAAACGTTTCTATGGCTACTACATGCTTGGGTTCAAGTTTTAGTACGGATAACATTAGGGCTCCTACAACAAAATATACCCTCTTTCTCTCCCCTTTGGATTCGACCGAGAAGAGTTAGTATGAGGATGTGAATGGCTTTCCTAATAGGTGTCGTTGTAACCTGGTAGAACACAAGCAACACTTTCTCAGAATCACCGGGACCGAGGTAGAGGTCCTAAACTTAGTAGCTAAATGCAAGTGGTGTGCAATAGTGGATGAGAAGAGAAGACATACATATAACATTTTTACTTTTTTGAAGAAGAGGAAACTAGTCTTCAAAGATTCACCAATTCAAATTTAAAGGAAATATTATTTTAGAACATCATCAAAGGTCTCTTATAAAGAAAAAATTTTTGAATTTTTTTTCAAGAAAACACTCCCCAGTAGAGTCTCCAACTTGGAGCATCGAAGACCTCGATCTTTTCTCTTTTTCCCTTTTAAAATGGGTTTTAGGGTAAAAAAGAAGGAAAAGGCCCAAGATGGGTTGAATATGTTCATTTTGAATTAGATACGAATGCGATAGATTGCGGACAAGCTTTTTTATTGCAATCTATTTTCTTGAAAAACAAGTTTAATAGAATCGAACATAAATTGTTTAAAACAATGACTGGAGTCGCCACCTGATTATAAGATCCACTGGGAATAAAAGCATGATATTTCTCAAAATCTAAGTAGGAATCTGATAACGTTTACCAGAGATTTAGGTACAGATTAAAACTTATTAATCTCTTTCCTTTAACTTTAATCTCTTTCCTTTAACTTTAAGTTGGTGAATCAACAAATATGTTTAAAATGGTATAAGGCCTCATTTTTCTTGTCTTTATATTTATTGATTAGTGAACATGCATTGAAAGCAGGTAAATAAATGCTGAAAAGTAAACACACATTTGCACCCTTTCACTCATCCTATATAATCCGTCACAATGAAAGAATAAGGGTACAATCACCTAGTTTACATGATGATCAAACCAATTGTAGTACTAATAAATAAATAGATAAATAACTGCTAACCATTACCTGCATCCACAAAAGTTAGCACAAATACAACATATAGGACTCTTGTAGGACATATGAAATAGGCATACAACATAATGAGATAGACTAGGTAGCTTGGGGGAATGCATATAGGGAATTGTTGTGTAAACCCAAAAGGTTAGGCTTAACTAGACCTAGAAAACAAATTTTAGAAAATAATTAATAGGGATGGAAAATCATTTTTGCTTTAAACCATTTGGATCAATTTTAATTATTTTCACATACACATAATGGGTCAGATATCCAAAAACATGGAGGTTCCTTTGATGAACTGTTCTAGCAACCTTACTTGGCTGGTCGGCTTGGTTTTTTAACATACAATCATCTTTTTATAAAAAAATATAGGTAAAAATAAACAAAAAATAAAATATACAAACATTCCATCAGGCAATGAATAATTGTATGGCCATTCTTTGGTTTCTAAGGTCATACATTATAGTTATCCGGCTATTTATTACATCAACAGTGAACTACAACTATGAACTTACTATTTTGATCCAAAAAATCCATGTGGCCTTAGACAACATTCAAATGGAATAGAAAAATCGATGGTATTACCTAGGAAGAAACGATATACAATATGGCTTAGACCAGATCTGACTCTTTGAGTCAAACTATGGCTAGACGGCTACACTATATACACTTATGGGTATTATTATAGCCAAGCAATTATAATTTGCTACGTGTAATAGTCTTAGAGACCTTCAAATATGAATATTAAAACTATACATTCGTTTTAAAGCTCTGACCCGACTATAGATTATACCTGTATGGATATAACCAATGGTCGAGCAACCTTACCTATGACCGTACGACTTTATTGTCCAGAAACAAACTAAAAACATAAGAAATATAACCTGCAAACACAACAATCAATTAATCACATTTCAATAAACCAAACCTAGGGATTTAAAAGGACTCAATAATTACCTTTATGCTGTGTAATTCTCTTAGTTTATGCATGAAAACATTCGAAAAAGCTAAGAATCTATTTGATCTCCAAAGTGTAGTTTTTTACTATTTCCCAACCTAGATTATTTTGAAATTGATTGGACTCTATTTTTTCTCAATCTCAATAGTTATTGGACTCTATTTTTTCTCTCTTCTTCATCCTCTCTTTTTTTCTTCTTCCAAAAAGCCTCCTTTTGGGTTCCAGAAAAGAAAGAATTTATACTTCAAGAGAGAGTCTTGATTAGTATATGATTTCTTACCTCATGAATTTCAATCAGACTTAAATTCTAGATTCTATCCATTTTTTATAATCTTGAGACTATAACTTTAGTCGTGCGGCTATAACCATTCACGTGCAGATTAAAAATCTTTATGCTACCACAAATTAAGGTATACCCTAATGCTATAATCTATACTCATACGGATATAATATATACTTATGCATTGACTTTTTTACTTTTGTTATATCTGACTTTTTGGATTGTTTAACTCAGACTTTGGAGATATTTTTCGAATTTTCCATTCTTCAGACTTCTTATCTGGTCAAACTATAAAGATCACACACACTTAGCATAATAGGTCAGTGATTGTTGATTCATCATCAACTTGGAAAAATCCCGTGCTCACACCGCGGTAGAATAAGAAGATGTTCCCTTAAAATTCCTTCCCTTGAATCAAAGGTAAAGGTCTTTTTGTATCCCTTCTGCTGTTGTTTTGGGATGATCTCATACCGTTCGACCTTATTTCCTATTGTGAGTGTGAGTGGGTGAGCTAAAAATTCTAAAACAAAAGATAAATGCTATAAAGCACACTGGGGCTTCTGTAAAACAATTCACTTTCGAAAAAGTTCATTTGGAGTCACCACCTAGATCAGCTCAACAGGGAAATTAGTATGACTGGACCATGTAAGGCCACCATACAACAAAATAGAGATTCTGAGTTTGGGATGAATCACTTACTAATTTGGAAATTGAAATTAAATATGCATTCAAATAGACCTAATTCATTTTAATTTATACATGCAGTGTTCATGCTAAAAAGCAATAAATAACATTATTCACACATTGCACATCAAACTATTCTAGGGGATAAATTTGATAAAAGATGTGGGGTTGGGATATAAGCTCCTAAATTACACGAAAATTGTATATGCCATAATAGTTTATAATATTTGGGAATTAAATAAATAAACACCTCATATGACCTAACAAAAATCAGCAAAAAATAGATAATAGTTAATAACCTCTAAACATGACAATCCTAGAATTAGCTTAATTTTGGAATTGTGCTTTCACAGAAGGTAGAAAGATGGCAATATGAAATCTTAATTTAAAGAAAATTGATTTGGCTCATTTTACATGCATTACATACAAAGGTGGTTTGGATATCCCCGAGATATGTGGATAGCTCGTTCATTAGGTTCCAAACATACATTCTAGGTATTTATACATGAAATAAATATGAATTATACAAATATTTTAAAAGAAAAGAAATTAATTAAAATTGGAAGGAAATAAATATACATTTATAGAAATGAATATTATAAAATAAAATATGAAAAGATTTTTTATTTAATTCAATTGGATATTTTTGGGGCGTGAATTAAAATTCTAAGCTTAGGAACCAAATAGGTTAAACCCTAAATCCAAACAAAGAAAAAAAGTTCCTATTTAATTGTGTTGAACTATATGGGAGCTCAATTTAAACTTTTGGCTTAATAAGCAAAAAGATGTTAACTCCAGGTTCAATATTTAAATTAAAATCATTAGGGGACAATGATTTGAGACTTTAATATGTCATTTTGATCAATGATTCATCAAAATATCATTATTCATCTCTTTTAGTTAAAAAAAGAATAAATAAATTTATAATTTAAATGAAAGCAAATTTGGAATTTTATTATGCCACTTTGATCAAAGATTCACCAAAGTGTCATTATTTATCCCTTTTGGTTTAGAAAAGAATATAATTGCTTTAATAATTTTTCAAAACCTTAAAACATGCAATATAATTAGTAAGGAATTATATCACTTATTTTCATCCCATTGTGATCCTTAAATTAATTTCAGGGTCTTGGGAAAATAAATGAATAGGAATAAGTAAGATAAAATAGGAACATTTATTAAATCAATATCCCAATTACAAACAAACTCCAATCCAAATAAATAAAATCAACAAACAAATAAATGGGAGTTTTTGGTTCTTTAGGATTATCTTAATGGAGCTAATCCAAATTGCTTAAAAGCATATCCAAGTTGCTCTTAAAATCCAAAAAGCATGAGAGAAGAAGGATTTTAGGACTTTTGAGAGAGTATTTTGACAGAATAAGTTTACTTCTAAAACTTTTGGGCCCCCAATTCTGAAACAGAGCTGCCTATTTATAGATTCTGAGAGATAAAAAGATAAGCCGAGTGGCTTAAAGTTGAGCCATACAGCTCAAGGGCTTCTGACTGGTAAGACTAGTCTAGCCATTTGGGGCTGTGCATCTCAAAGATGAGTCATACGACTCAAATGACTTAGATCGGTCTGTACTAGTTGGCCGGTTTGAGTCGGTGAGTGTGTTTTAGCTGAGCGGCTTAAATGGTTTGAGCCATATAGATGAAATGGTTTGAGCCATACGGCTTAAATTACTCGGACTAGAAGACCTGGTTGGTTGGTTTAGGTCGATTTGGCCACTTTGAGCCGTGAAATTCACATGGCTTGGGACATACGACCCAAGTCTCGACAGGGTCAGAAATTGATTTTGACCGATTTTTGGTCAATTTTGGGAATTTTCAGTCATTTAAAGGTTTTTCTTGGATTGAGGGTGCAATGGTCAATTTGGATTCTCAAAGCAACTTGAATAAAATAAAGTAATGTATTTTCGTCATTAGAACCGGACATCTCGTGCTCATAGTGAGCATGTACATATAGTTATAGAATGTGTGGTACTTCAATTCTCTACGATATACCTCTAAGTCGCAACCTATCAACTTCAGTATCAGTTCTGCCTCCTGGGTCTTCCCAGTAATACTGTTTATTGTATCATGCCACCTCTTATAGTATCTTTCAAACCCATCATTTTGCCTTTGCTTAACGGCCTCCAAATCCTCTAGCATGGTCTTCCTTTATTGTAGGCATAAAAGTCTATAAACTCAGCAGACAATTTTTCCTAATGATATTTGATCTGGAAAGGTAGAGAATTATGCCAGTTAACCATACTTTCCTCCAAAGTGGTCAAAAAGAGATATACAATCTTATTCATCATTAGACCATCTATAGATAGAACAGTGATTGTCTGACTGATATGTGCTATTGGTGACCTCTACCACTAAAGAGCGGGAATCTTGGCACTGAGAAGCCTTTGGGGAACTTCTCTACCCCTCTTGCCATAAACTCGCCAAGATCTATCCATGGCAATTCCTTCATATCTAATATCTTCATTATTGAGCTCATGCAACTTTCAAACTTCTCATTCTACTTCCTTGGCTGCTCATTTACCTCCTCATGTATACTTGAGGCTCCTCCCTCAAATGGGGAATATTCATCATCATCGAAATCTTCCTAAATAATAGGCTTTCCCCCTTTCTGAACCTTTATGGGTCTATCTAGTTGGATTGACTCTTTATTTATCATAGTCGGGACTGGTGCTCTTGGAACTTGGAACTATCTGCCAAAGCTTGGGCAATATGATGCCCTGCTATATCCGCAAAATGAGCGAAATTGAGGAATTTGGCCATTTTCCTAGCTGACATAGCCCTTTTGGCACTAACTCCTGATTCTGTTTTGGATGTTGGCCCCCAAGCTAGTTTATGCTTGCATTGCTACCTTTTCCTTCTTCCAACATGGTCTACTACTCATTAGCTTTATTATCCATCTCTGTTAATTGGTAACTTCTAAAATCAACGCAAACAAGAGTTAGACATGTGTTCCTCAAAAGAGGTTGAGCTTAAATTCCTAGATGTATAGAGTAAGATGCAGACCATAGACAATATAACAAACAAGTCAAGCATGAAGGAATGATTTTGATGTTCTGAATGCCATGAAACATACATCGATTGTCAGAAGTGGCCAATTTTCAAGCATTTAATGGAGTTTATGAATTGGTCGATAGATCAGCTACCTATATTAAGCTGATCGAATCTACATTCAGTTCCCAAGATTTTCTTGGGAACCCTATATATCCCAAGGGAGCTTAGCCATGTTTTGATATCACATACACTGGGTAGTTTGCCCTATATTACAAGGGGATTTATTTAAAATCCCATTCAAGGGGAGTTACAACAGTGATACATAGCTTTAGGTTGAGGACTAGAGCCATATAGTTGGACTTATAGATGACATCACTAAATCTCAAGTATGTTATCAAATTCCTACCTTGTTATGGGGACTTATATTGATACCCACTAAAACCAAAATACCACTAAAAATTGTCCAATATAGTACGTGGGGACTCCAAGTACATTCGCCATATCAATATACTCAAGAAGTATACTAATCACGAGAGAAAAACCTAACACAATGCAAGATCACAAGTTGTAAGCTTGGGGTATTAGGCTCTATAAACATAAAGGTATGTTAGACATAATACCCCAAGTAAAGTACCTAAAGGCGCTCTTACCTAAAACACTATCGAGTTTATTCCTTAAAGTTCAATGCAAAATGGTCTTGGTCCCTAGAAAGCAATGTAAAATGGTTTTAGTTCTTAAAACTGCAATTTTGAAATATTATTCGCGTTCAGTTCCCAAAGATACTTTTTTGAAGTGGGTTTAGTTCCCAAAGTGAAATTCAAAATGTGTAGTCAATTCAGTTCCTAGAGATGTGATGAAAAATGGGTCCAGTTCCCAAAAGTTGATATGAAATGGGTTCAATTCCCAAATTGCAATGTGAAAATGCAAATGGGTTCAGTTCCCCTAATGATGGGTTCAGCTCCCATAATGGTATATGGAATGAGTTCAATTCCCCAAATTCAATCCCGAATATGAAATGGGTTCAGTTCCCAAATGATATGTGAAATGGATTCATTTCCCAAAATGGTATATGGAATGGGTTCAGTTTCTAAATGAGATGTTTGAAACGTGAAATGGGCTCAGTTCCCAAATGATATGTTAAATGGTTTTAGTTCCAAAAATGATATGTGAAATGGGTTCATTTCCTCGAATTTCAATTAGAAATATGAAATGGGTTAATTTTACAAGTTATATGTTTTGTCTAAATGCAGGATTAATTAATCTCTAGCTTGAGTGTGTGTAAATTAGATAGGATTCCAACGGATTCTTAATCTAAAAGTGGATATGGATATGATGTCATAAGATGTAACATACAAAATCAATGCATGGCTACAATAAAGGATTAATGCAATGGCATTCAAATGGTGTATTCTATGGCACACAAGAATTATTTATATGGCTACATTGAAAAGGTATTAGTGTAATGGCACATGCATGAGTGACACACTGGACACAACAATTTATTGGAATGTAAAATCTTTAATGCATGATGATGCCAACTTAATCTAAAAGATGTTAGATGGTTGTGCCTAGCTGTGGGTTAGCATAACATGTGAGATGTGTTAGAAAAATCCTATTTACATGGTTAGGATGATGAATAAATATTTTGCTTCACAAAATACAAATGATGTCAATATAATGGATATGAGACCTAAACCTGGGTATGTGTGCAATTATGTTTCATTTAAAAATAGAAAGATACTCAATCAAAAGTCAAGTATCATATGAATATAGAAATTTCCAGCCTTATAACTCCACACGATACATAAAATCTCTAATCACCCTTGGAGGGCTTGCTTTCCCATTAACGGGGAATGGAAAAGGTTGAAACTAGATTCATTTTATAAATTGTATTTTGGGATTTAATGGAAGTTGCTATTGCTACTATATGCATAGGTTTAGTCTTATTTCGAGATAACATAAAGGCTTCCACAACAAGATATATCCCCTTTCTCTCACCTATGGGTTTGAACGAGAAGAGTTGGTAATGCAGCATCAGCGGTGATATAGATATATAAATTAATTAAATGTGTTGAATGCTCAACTCAGAGGCAAGTATACCCCGTCGTTTTCAAGTAGTAAATCTTGCTCTAAGTCTAGGTATCGATCCCACATAGAAAATTATTCCTATGCAGTCCAATTCTAGGATTTCGATGTGTTATAGGCAAATCAATAATTCAGAATTTAAATCTAAGTTAAACTACTTCTACTCCTAACTACGATCAATTGTCACCAAACCCTTGCATAAGAAATTCACAGGAAAACCAATAGATATTTTGCCGATCTATGAATGATAATATGGATGGTCATATGAATTCAATTAATAATCAATTTATTAGAGCAATACAGGAATCCAAATTTATATCAATGCAAATACTGAATAGGCACTTCTACCCTAAGATGCTCCCAGGTAAGGTTATCCAGAGGGACCTCCTAGTTCTATGAAACAGAAAGTAAGTACGCTTATTTCCGCTGGATTGTCAGTCCACCCAATTTTCCAGTTGTCAGGCTGGATCACGTAACAGATATATATCAAATTTAATATTCCAGTAAATACTCAATAGGGACTCTTACCGTAAGATGCTCCTAGGATAAGGTTATCTAGAGGGCCTTTCTAGCTCTACGAAACAAAAATAAGTACGCTTATGTTCCATTGGATGGTCAGTCCACCTAATTTTCAAGTTGTCAGGCTGGATCGCGTAACAGATATATGTATCAAATTAATGTTGTAGTTTTTGAGGCTATTGAAATAACATACATGATAATAAAGCAAATTGCAAGAGTAAACCCTAATTCTCAATTATCAAACCAAATCAATAAGGATGAAAACGATATAATGAATACAATCACGTAGCTATCTCTAGAGGAACACAACATGAAATCAAATAAAAAGATTGAGAAGAGAAGTTCTTAGATCAAACTTGTTTATCAAATCGGTGCATTCCGTCGGATGAAATAAGTCGTAAAGGTGAATCTTTATTGAATAACTCACTTGCAAGCAAACCAATGATTCGCAAAAGAGAGAGATACAAATCAAAACAGACAATCGATTATGAATCCTGAGAAAATCCGATACAAGAAATCCAAAATACCTAGCTAGTGTTTCTAAATAGTTAGGAGATAAAAGATGATCTAATAATGTTTTCTCTAGCTATATATAAGTTCTATAATGAATTAGAAGCATCCCAAAACAAACGGGACCCAAAACAAGTCAGAATAGCAAAAATAGGGTTTAAAAAGATGAAATAAACTTTTCATCCACATCCTGGCTTGAGTCGAGCCAGCCTCCCTCAAAGTCGAGCCACAAGTCTATCCACACATGCCTGTACTCGGGTAATAGGCTCGAGTCGAGCAAGGCCACCTCCAAGTCGAGCCAGCGAATATTCCTTCCTTCATCCGACTTCTCTCAGCCATAACTTCTTTATTCGAGCTCCGATTCCCACGATCTTAGATCCATTGGAAAGCTCTCAACACGAAAACTAAATCTTTCCTTAAATGTCCATCATCAAAATCTTCCTTCAACGGCCTCAAAAGTTGGTCCAAAGATCGGCTCTCATCCTCGCTCTATAACTGGATTTCATCCCCGTTTCTTCCTCATTAACATCTCGGACTACAAACCCTGCACATTCTAACTCACAAAATGGGTCAAGCTATACGCTTCCTTAGTCTCAGCCTTGGACCAAAAGAAAAGAAAAAATAAAGATAAAAGACAGATAAACCAACCAAAATATACACAGCAACAAAATTAAACTAAAAACCTAGAAATGGAGAAAATACACTACAAAACACCATAAACCAATTGAATAATCCATCATCAGAGTATCAATAGCACCCAGAAGATATGGTCTAAAGCGACCTTATCAACTACCCCCCACTTAAGACCTTGCTTGTCCTTAAGCAAATAATCAGAAATTCAAAACCACAACATTTACTTTCGCCTGCAAATCTAGCCCTGATTTAACTACACTAGTTCACCAACCCTCAGGCATGCACCATAGTTTTTCACAATCATACAAAACACATGCAGACAACAACTCTTACAAGATACACACTTTTAAGTCTAAACTGTTCAAATGAAAAGGAACATTCAAGATATATATAATTGAAAGTAAACCTCACCAGTAGTCGCTCAGAAATGCTCTCATAACAGGGTGTATTCAAGAAAACACTCATATAATGATGTATAATGCACATCACATGGAGAAATAATGGAAATCCTAACACAGTCATTGGCAAACAGGGAAAAATTAGAGAACCTTTTAAAGGCTTGTAATGTTAGAGGTTAAGGGACGGTTGTGTCAAAGGTCAATTTGGTGTTACAACCCCTCAATCCAAGTTTAAAGTGAAAATTGGTTAATCACAGGTACAAATAAAAAAAATGTGAGTAGATCAAACATTTCTACCATGAACA
>CAOJCR014888460.1:0-11139 GCA_948330485.1 Euphorbia neoarborescens
TGTTTAATAAAATTCAAAATAAATTCAAAAAATTCATAATGTAAAATTTTCAATTAAATCCATACAAACCGAACATCAAAAATTAAATCCACAATTATATTCAATTCAATTCAAACTTCAAATTAAAAAAGATAAAATTTAAATAATCAATGGTCATTATTTATAGTAGAATGAGCATCTTTATTTTCATTTTTCTCCTTCAAATACAAATAAATATAATTGAAGTAAAAGGATTTTAGTCTTAAAAAATTCTTAATCATTTAAAATATTTATGTTTGGAACAAATCTACGTGTGAATAAATACAAATGAAAATAAATAATGAGTAAGCTTGGAATAAATAAAAATAAACAAAAAGAATATAGAACTAAATTAAAAAAAATTAATTAAGACATGAAACGCATAAAGGATAAATAAATAATAAATATAAAAAAATTAAAATAAAAGAACAAATATTACACATTAATAGAAAATAAAAAAATAAAAACATATGATTTTTTAAGTTAAATGTCCATGAAATTAAATTATTTAATGTATAAAAGAAGTGTAAATAAATAAATAGTATTGTTATTTGATAGACATTTACAAACATTGAAAACATTTATAAACATTTTAGTTAACCATGTTGGGTCACGAATTCACGAGTCAACTGATGCAACCCGTTTATTAAATAGGTTTACCGTATCGACCGATTTGTGACCCTAACCCTTTTAAATCCCGTGTTACACATGTCGTGTTATTGTGTCGTGACATATTTTGACAGCCCTAATTGCATATAGATATCCATGTAAATTAGACGGTTGTACCCCTTCCCCATTTTGACAAATGTATCCCTGTAGATAGGTTGATGTTAAATGGTTGTAAATTGTGTTTAGTTTTATGTATTTATTTATCAGCTTTAATACTTGTGCGATCATTAAAAATGAGAAGAGAAATTGAGGCCTTGTGTCATTGTACATGTTTTATTTTATTTATTCACCAACTTATAATTAAAGGAAACTGATTAATAAATTTTTATCCTTACCCGAGTCTCTGGAAAATGGTGTTGGATTCCTACTTAGGTTTTTAGTTACACCATGATTTAATTCCTGATAGAGTATAGAACCAGGTGGTGATTCCAGTCATTATTTTAAGGGATTCGTGTTCGAGTCTTTTAAGTATTATTTTATTTCAAAAATGTTCAAAAACAATCTTTTATAAAAATTCCAAAGTCTGCGCTTGCGCACTTTTAGGTCATCCACTCATAGTTGCGACTCCACTAGGGATATGTTCTAATAAAAAGTTTTACGAACATTTATTTAAGAGACATTTGATGAGGTTCTAAAAAGATTTCCTTTAATTTTATATTGGTGAGTATTTTTTAGGGCTAGTTTCCTCTTTTTGTAAAATAAAAATGTTTTATATATGTATACTCTTCTCATCCACTCTATTGTATTACATTTGCATTATTTACTAAGTTTAAGAAATACCTACCCCAAACCCATCAATTTTGAGAAGCGTCGCTTGTGTTCTGCATTCGGAAATGAGGACACATATTGAGAAAGCCACTCATAGCCTTCTATCAACTGTTCTCATTTGAACATATTTGGGGAGAAAAAGAGCATATATCTTGCTATAGGAGCCTTTGATGTCATCCTGATTACGACTCAAGCCATGCATATTGTATCCAAATAGCAACTTCCCTTAGGATTCAAAAACACTATCTAAAACGAATCTAGTTCTGACATTTGTCTTTCCCCGTTATTAGCAAAGCGAATCCACCTAGGAATTATTAGAGATTTTTATAACGTGTTGGAGTTATGCGGTTCGAAATTTCCAATTCGTATGCTACTTGATCTTGTTTATATGTGTTTACGCTTTCACATTTGATATGTTACGTGCACATTTATAATGCATTTTTGAATCTGATTGTTGATATCTTTGGTATGGTATATATATGTTTGTCATTCTAGCCATATATGAATTTCTAACAAGTGTGGTGTATTGTACTAACCCATATGTGTATAGCAGTCAAGAGCCTGTCTGTATCTTAAGGAGCTCACTCATGTATTACTGTAGCATGCATAAAAACATGTAAAAATATTGCCATGCATCATAACTTACATTGCAATGATTCGTGATATATGTTAAAATACATTCCATGTCATGTCCAATATCATATTATCCATGTCATGAGCCATCAATGCCATGTCACTTCATGTATAATGACATAAATATCATAACATTTATCATATGCCATGCCATGCATCATTATACATATGTATTATGCATAATTCCATGTTCTACATCGATTTTAATAGCGTGTTATGCATAATGTTATTTTCATACATTTTTCGATGTGCTACGTTCTATGCTATATATCTGCGATATACATCTATTATTTACTATGTTGTAAACGAAATGTACATTAAGCGGATTCATTTGATAGTAATATCATGCATCAACATGTAGGTTGTATTCATCTGTGGTAACTTTATATCAGTTCATGCATGGTTACAGGCTTTTGACCACTAACAGTGCTAGATAAATAAAGATGAACTTTTAATTTGTTGTTGTACTGTACTTTTTAAATTGGATGTGCATTTTCATATACATCATCTGCAGGACATTGCATTAACAAGTTTTGTGCAACCATGCATCGTTTTCATGTGACATGTCCCTTCCTCGCAAACATTTTGATTGATATAACTGGCATTTTATGCTAATTACGTGGCATATTTCCATAATTTTCACTTCATGCCATGCAATTAGGCATATAGGCTTAACTTCCCTCGGGAGGACATATATCTAACTTTGATAGCCGTGTTTAGCACGAAGGAAAGTGTTAACTCAAGAAAACTAGTAAGAATGAATGACAACATGCAAATCTAGAATGGGGATAAGATTGAGGCTCAGCCTCAGGGTACCGAAGGAGAATAGAATTCGGCTCGGGATAATGCCCTTGGTAATTTCATAACTGCTCAAGATCTGGCGAATATATTCAATTTCGCTCAATTTGGTGAGTTCATCAGGAATTATATGGCTAATACCTTGGAAGCCCATAAATGATTCCCTAAAAAAGAAGCACAGGTCAAAGGCAAAGGAAATAAATAGGGAGAAGGTTCTGAGAAGGATTTAAAGAAAGAAGAGGGACCTGTCATAGAGAGTTCCCATGAACATCAAGCTATCCTTGAGAAACTTGACCAGTTGATTGGGAAGATAGAAGGCTTTATGACTCTTATTATAGAGCAATTAATTGTACTAGCAACACCCCTCAAAACATCAGATGCTCTGGCCCATAATATTGATGGAAAGCCCTAGAGTTCGACTCAAATTACTAAGGGAGAAATTGTATATTCTTCGCCCCATCCATGAAGGCAAGTGAACCCTTAGAATTTTCCATTGAGTAGACTGTTTACCAAATATAGAAATATGGGTTACTGCAATTATTAAGAACCTATACTCCACCAGTAGATAATGAAGAGGAATTTTTTTGTCATTATCATTTGGTGATTGGTAACCATACAGATGACAAGTATTCACTCTGTAATGCCATTAGGAGGTTGGTAAGGGAGGGAAAGATCAAGGAACCTCCATTAGCGATGTTCAATGATCAAGACAAATAAAGATGAAGTTGTAGAAGACCTCCTGCTTGTGGGAGAAGACTTTATTTATGATGTTTCTTTGGAAAAATACAAATTTTAGAGCCTATAATGCAATAAAATCTCAATTTACTTATTTGTGCGATGTGTTTCAAATTGGTTCTATGCATTTATATAAGCATTCATTCAATATGTTTTTAGCATCCATAACAAATCATTATATGAATTTAATTTAGAAATAGTAATTGTCTAAAGTTTTCAATAGTTAAACAAAAGTTCAAATGTCTTCGACCAGAATGGGCTGATAAAGTGAAGGATGAAGTACAAAAGCAATGTGATGCTAAGTTCTTAGATATGATCCGGTACCTAACATGATTAGCTAACATTGTGCCAATGCCGAAAAAGGATGTTCAGGTTAGGTTTTGCATCGACTATCAGAATTTGAATAAGGAATCACCAAAGTATGTCTTTCCCATGCCTCATATTGATGTCTTAGTGGAAAATGTAGCCCGATCATCTATGTATTCATTCATGGATGGGTTTTCTAGGTATAATCAGATCCTAATGGATAAGATTGATAAGACAAAGACAACCTTAATCACAGAGTGGAAAACTTACTTCTACCAGGTAATTCCTTTCCGGTCGAAGAATGCTAGGAAAACATATCAGAGGGCAGTAACGACATTGCTACATGACATAATTCATAAGGAAGGGGAATTATATGTGGATGACATGCTAGTAAAGTCAGATGATCGAGGATACCACACTGAGATATTAGATCGGTTTATGACCCGAATTAAGAAGTACAAGCTCTACCTAAACACTAAGAAATGTGTGTTTGGGGGTAACCTCAGGCAAGTTATTAGGCCATGTGGTGAGTCAACGAGGAATTAAGATGGACCCCAATCCATCCTATCCAAGAGATTCCTGCACCTAAAAGCGAAAAAGAAGTTAGGTCTTTTCTAGGATCACTTCAGTATGTAAGTCGTTTCATTTCTGAACTAACTACTATTTGTGAACCCATTTTCAAAGTTTTAAAGAAGAACTATAGTCTTAAGTGGACATCAGATTGTCAAATGGATTTCGATAAAATCATGGCCTAGCTTTCAAACCCACCTGTTCTTCAACCACCAAAACCTAATAAACCCTTAACCTTATACCTAGCCATTGAAGAAAACTCCTTGGGGCCAATTTTGTTTCAGGAGGATGAACATGAGTGTAAGCACGGGGTTTTTCTAAGTCTATGATGAATTGGCATTTGCCAGCCTATCTTGTGATTTTTCAATAGAAAAGTTCAAGAAAATGATTTTATTTTCAATTCAATTTTTAAAACTCAAAAAGATTTTTCGCCAAGCCATACTGGATTAAATTTTTTTCTTGTCTAACAAAATTATTTGTTTGTCGTTAGGATAGACCGAACTATGTTTGTTTCTATTCATCTATGTTATATGTCTTTTCTAGAATTTTTGTGATTTTAAATAAAATTTTATAATAAGATCATAAAAAATATAAAAAAAATTATAAATTTTGGTTTTGGTTCTTAAATATTAAGAAAAAAGGGTTTAAAAATAAAAAAGAAAAAATAAAGACCACAAGTGCAAAAAAAATATAGGAGGAATGGAAATAAGGAAGGAAAGAAATAAGGAAGGATGGAAACATGAAGTTAAAAACGACATTGTTTTAAGGAAGGAAGGAAAGAAGAACACAACAGATGGAAAGAAGATAGACGGATGGAATAAGGCTATCTAAAATGTCGCCGTTTTTGGCCAAAGCCAATACCTTGTCATTTTACATTAAAATAAAATAAAAAAATATATACTATAACGAAAATTAATTCATTTTTTGATTCAGGAAAAATAATATATATATATATATATATAAAACAGGACAATGACGTTTTGTTTAAAGCGGCGAATAAAGGAAAACTAAAGATCAGATTGAAGATGAAGGGAATTCATTTGTATAGGATTTTTATTTTGGGTTTTGAAGATTCTAGCGAGTATAAGAGAAAGTAAGAGTAGGAAACAGAGGAGGGATTTTTGGATTTGAGTTCTAGGATTCTTTGAGAAGGAGAGAAAAAGAGCGAGAAATCAGAAAAATATTTCTGTATGTTTAAATCTTGAGGGTTTATATTCGAAATTGGAGGATGCAGTGTAGGGGGATCCAAGTTTTAAGGAAGGACAAGAGGAATCTATTGAGAATCGACTATAAAAAGGAGATTGGAGCTTGGTGAGGGGGATTGGAAAAATTTTCTAAAAGAAAGAATATATTTCTGATTCGAGAGAAAAATTAGGAGAGAAAGTTTGACTAGAGAGAAAATCGAGAGTTCTGTGAGGATTTTTAAGAGAGAAGAAGTGACTGAGAGGATCATCGTAGCTATGTTCATGACTGGAGAACTGTAAGTAGAGGAAATCAGCGGAGTTTAGGTTAATTGTTAACCCTAGATGTTGAAGTGTTTTGCGATTTCGCTGTGATTGTTATTTTTTATGTTTGTATAAGATATTGTGTTTTCTATTTCCTTGATCAGATCTGTTGACGAGGGCAACCAGATGACCGGATCCGAGACTCTGTAGCCAGGACAATCTACTTGGGGATACACCGGGATAATTACCCAAGATCTGGATACTGACTCAGCAAACACACTTATATCCTCCAAAAAGGTTGTCCCCTAATCTGAAACAATAGAGGGGTATTTCAGTATTTATATGGGGAACCATAATGATTGGAAAAGGATATTTCTTAACAGAATTCGGCTATGAGGTAAGCCTATATAAAGGCTCACATATCACGAAAAAAGGTACATGATTCTTATTCTGAAATTCTGAGTTCATCTTACATTCTAAAACCCTATTTTTTGACTTAAGCATCAGATGGTTCTTCACTGAAACCACTGGTGTCCCTCCTTTTCTGTTGATTTAAGGATCAGAATCTAACAGTTCGGCGATCTAAGCATCGGAGAAGAAGGTTTTATTTTCACGAAGAATATCATTGGTTCGGTGAGCATGCTTGAAACAACATGACAAAAAGTTCTCCTTCAGATTTACTGGCTCCCCCAGCAGCCAGCAATCCAATCTCAGGCAGTTCAGAAAATGTTAAAGCAAAGCCCCTAACAGTGGAGCAACTGATTCAAACTTATACCATGCCTCCTTAACACATTGCTTTCTTGCAGTAGGCAATGGCAAGAAACCCACTGGTGAATACTGTAGTGGTGCAAGAGGATAACCCATTTCGAGTTTCTCGCATAGTGGGTTCTATAGAAGGAAGCACAGTGAATAGAGCTTTATTCCACACATCGATTTCTACTACTGTTGGAGTTCAGAGTATTTCTGAGCACATACAAAGGACTATACCACCACCCCCTCCACTACCAATGTCCAATGCTCTGTAAAGTCACATAAAAACAACAATGGGTAGTTGGAGTACACAAACACCCATGCCATGGGTTCAAGCTAGTCAATATATTCCACCACAAACTTCAACTCCTTCGGTGATGAATTAGAATTTTCAGGGGTATACATCCCATCAAGTAAGTCATCTTGCCTCACTCTAAGATTTGGGCCATGCACACCTAGTATGGTCCCACCAGATAAAAATATATATGTTGATTTAGTAAGGTGCATAACTGTAGGAGAACCGGGTAGACTCCTTATGGAGTGGTTTAAAAATACTCTCAGTGAACTGGCGGTGCAATTTCAGGCTCCTATAGTGGATGTAGGGGACCCTCCATTCTCTAAACAAATTTTTGATATGGAGACCGATAAAAAGTTGAAGATCCCGGCAATTCCCTAATATAATTGGAAAATGGACCCAGTTATCCATGTGAAAACATTTGCTGGTATTATGAATGTTGCAAACGTTGATGATGTCCTTATATGCAATATGTTTTATCTATCCCTGGATGGCCCTGCTCATTATTGGTATGATTGGTTGCCCCCCGGGTCTATTGATAGTTGGGAAGAGCTGAAAAGATAGTTTATAACTAAGTTCGTGGGACTGATCCCAGTAACAACAGCCACCAGGTTATTGAATGACGTTGTGCAAGGCCCAGGAGAGTCCCTACAAGACTATATTGTTCGTTTCAATGACGCATGTGTCCAGATTAAGAACGTTGAAACCAATATTGCTTGCAAGGCATTGATGAAGAACACAAGAAGTAATTGGTTACACCAGCAATTGGCTTCCCAAAAGCCATGTAACTAGGTCCAGGTCATGACCATATTCAAAGATTGTGTGGAAGTAGATGATGCACAGAACATCCGAAAGGGTAATGATCCAGGATCCAAAGACCTGGACCAGACCAAGTTCAGGAAGGATAGCAAGGGACAAGATCGGGACTGGGATGGGAGAAGAGACTTCCCCAACGGGAACCGGGAAAGGATGCAGCTTACCCTGCTGAACACATCACTTAGTGAGGTCTTGCTAGTTATCCAGGAGAAAGGCCTTAACAAAGAATTGACATATCCCGAGTCTGAGAAGGAAAAAACTTTCAGCCTAAAGAAAGATGCATACTGCAAGTTCCACAGAGCCAAGGGAAATCATACAAATGAGTGTAGGTTCCTGGCAGAGAAAATTGAAAAATTGATCAGGAGAGGCAAGTTAACAAAGTTTGTTGACCGGAAAGAGGATAAAGATTAAGATGATGTAGAACAGGCTGATGACAAACCGTAAAGAGCTATCGAGCAGCGTCCCAACCGGAGGTAGCCTCAAGGCATTATCATGATGATAGTAGGTGGACCAAGTGCAGAACCCCAGGCTAAGAAAGCGAGAACAACAACCTCAAAGCCCAAAGGTACCTCCGACCTCAACAGTTCTTTTGCTCAACTTACTAATGTGAATCTGAGATATAAGAATGCGCTAGTAATTGAGTTTGTTATAGGAGATTACACGGTCCAAAGGGTTATGGTAGATATAGGGAGTGCCGTCAATTTGATCAACTGACATATTGTTGAAAAACTTAAAGTTGCTGAGAAGATAGAACCAGCATACGATCCTGTTGTGGGCCTCGATGGCATTCCTGTCCCATTAATAGGATAGGTCCGGATACCTATGGAGAGCGGGGATGAGAACTACATATATAAGTCAAAGGATCTATTCTTAATCATTGATGTAAAACTGGCTTATAATGTCATCCTAGGAAGGCCGTTCTTAGTGGAGTCAGAAGCAGTCATCTCGTAGAGACACTTGGCATTACAAATCCCCACCAGTAAAGCGATTGCGATTTGCCGAGGTAATCAATAGGCGGCCCAAAAAACATATCTGGAGTCATTAAAAAATGATAAGGAAGTTGAAGATGATGATGAGGAAAGACACCGCGATGCAACAGAGCCTGTTGATGAGGTGGAAACACTGGCTATTGCTGAAGGAAAAAACATAAATATATGCAAAGGGCTAGAGGAAGGCTTGAAAGTGTCAATATTAGAAGTGTTGAAAACTGAGCAGAGGACTTTTGCATGGACTGCAGAGGACTTAGAGGGAGTACCACTAGAAATAATCACTCATAGTCTGAATATTGATCCGGAGGTGAAGGCAGTAGTCCAGAAGAAGAGAAGACATGTCTTGGATAGTCAAAGAGCTATAGAAAAGGAAGTAGTAGAGATGCTAAGGGTGGGACACATTCGGCCAGTGCATTACACAAACTGGTTGGCCAATGTGGTTCTTGTCAAGAAACCGAATGGGTCTTACCAGATATGTGTATATTTCACCGATCTCAACAAAGCTTGCCTGAAAGATTATTATCCTCTACCCAATATTGACCAACTCATAGATAGAACCGCGAGATAGCGGATCTATTCGGTGTTAGATGCGAAGGTAGGGTATCATCAGATCTCTATGAATCCAGATAATGATATCAAAACTTCTTTCATCACTCATGAGGGCACCTACTGCTACACCAAAATACCCTTCAGATTAAGGAATGTTGGGGCCACTTATCAAAAGCTGGTGAATGATATATTCAAGAACCAGATTGGCAAAAGCATGGAAGTCTATGTAGATGACATGGTGGTGAAAATCAAGTCCGTGGTAGAACACTCAAAGCATATCTGGAAAGTCTTCAAGATCCTATAAGACTATAGACTCAAGCTAAACCCAGAACAATGTGTCTTCGGGGTCAAGGGAGGCAAGTTCCTAGGATTCATGTTCTCATACAAAGGGAATCGAAGATAATCCTGCAAAGATCCAGGCTATAATAAACATGACCCCTCCAAGGAATCTGAACGAACTATAAAGGCTCAACGGATGGATCAATCCCTTAGGAAGATTCATCTCATTTTCTGGAAAATGTGTCTACCCTTCTATAAAGCCATCAAGAAGAAGGCCGGGTTAAAATGGGATGATAATTTCTAGAAAGCATTTGAAGATCTTAAAGAATTCCTGTCATTTATGCCCTTACTCAGTAAGCCAAAAGAAGGAGAAATATTGTTCATATACTTAGCAGCGACTTATGAAGCTGTAGGAGCAGTTTTGATTCAGGAAGAAGGGACCCAGCAGTACCCTATATACTACGTCAGCAAAGTTCTAAAGGATGTTGAACTCAGGTATCCCTGGATCGAAAAATTAGCACTGACGTTGACTTTTGTTGCAGATAGGCTTCGGCCTTATTTTCAAGCCCACACCATTATGGCACGGACAAACTTGCCATTGAAGAAAGTTTTACATAGGCCAGACACTGCAGGGAGGGTAGCCGAATGGGCAGTAAAACTAGGAGAATTTGACATCCAATTTGAGCCACGACCCTTCATAAAGGCCCAAGTGTTAGCAGATTTTGTTGTAGAATTTATCGGATTGGAGAAAGAGCCTACAGTGCGATCTGAGCAATGGGAAGTGTATGTAAATGGAGCTTCGCCATCAGAAGGAGCTGGAATTGCGGTGGTCACCAAAGGGCCAGGTAAACTGTTGTTCCAATACGCTGTAAAATTGGATTTTCTCGTAACCAATAATGCTGTAGAATACAAAGCATTAATAAAAGGCCTAAACCTCATCAAAGAAATCATCCCAGACCGGGTGGTGATCCGTAGCAACTCTCCATTGGTTATGGGGCAGCTGAACAAGAGTTTCCAAGTAAAGGACAAATCCATGAACAAGTATTTATCCCGGGCCAAGAGCTTACTGAACGAGATAGAGTCCAAAGGCATGCAGTGCCAGATCGAGAATATTTCCAGAGAGTAGAATGAGGAAGCGAATAAGTTTGCCAAGGAATTTGGCCACCCTACTGAATGGCAAATGCTAACCTTTCCATTTGAAAGATAAGAAAGGCCCAACCATGAAGTAGGAGAAGTCCTAGTAGCAGAAGAGACCAACAAAGATTGGAGATCACCAATCATAAAATTTCTGGAAAAAGAAGAGCTTTTGAAACATAAGAAGGAAGCAAATCGAATCAGTAGAAGAGCATCCGGGTACTCACTGGTCAACAGTGAATTAATGAGAAGATCCTTCACTCATCCTTGGCTCAAGTGCGTTGCCCAGGACAAGGGACTCTATAGTCTGAGAGAGATGCACGAGGAAGTATGTGGAGCACACCAAGGGACAACAACCCTAGTAAGGAGAGCGCATTTGGTAGGA
>CAOJCR014889500.1:0-10828 GCA_948330485.1 Euphorbia neoarborescens
GCCTACAAGAAGATGAGGACAACGTAAGCACATCAGTAGAGGAGTAGTGATCTTGGATGAAGAGTAGGTTTGTGGATCTCGAGCTGGATGTCATGCCAATACCGAAATCGTCATTGGATGAAGTTCCAAAATTGGAGCTTGCAACTCTTCACCCTAATTTGAAATATGTTTTTCTTCAACGGTCTAGTGACTTACCAATTGAAATATCTTCTCTTTTAACAGGTAAAAAGGAGGAGCAGCTATTAGAGGTGTTGAAAAAGCACAAGGGAGAATTCGGTTAGACCATTCACGATATAAAGGGAATCGGCCCAGTTTTTACACACATTGGATAATTTTTTAAGAAGCTATCAAGCCGTGTGCAGAACTGTAATGTCGACTAAATCACAATATGAAGGAGGTAGTGCGTAATGAGGTAATTTAATTGCTTGATGCAGGTATGAGTTTTCCTATCTCTGATAGTTCATGAGAAGTCCTGTTCACAGTGTACCAAAGAAAGGAGGTACGACGGTAGAAGAAAATGAGTTCGGTGACTTATTCCCACTTGAGCGGTCACTAGGTGGCACATGTGTATTGATTATAGGAAATTAAATAATGCCACTCAGAAAGACTATTTTCCACAACCATTTATAGATCAAATTTTGGAAAGGATGGTGGGTTATGAGTATTTTTGTACATTGGATGGCTTATTCGGATATATGTAAACACTTGTGGATCCTCTCGATCAAGAGAAAACCACCTTTACTTATCCATACGGTACCTTTGTGTATAGATGAATTCCATTTGGATTATGTAAACCACCCGCCACCTTTCAATGTTGCATGTTAGTGATGTTTAGTGATATGATTGAGGAATTCATGGAAGTATTTGTGGATGATTATTCGGTTATTGGATCATCATCTGATGTATGTTTAGGCAATATTGATGGAGTCCTTCAATGTCGTGAGGAGACTCATTTGGCACTTAGTTGGAAAAAATGTCAATTTATGATTAGAAGATGAGTTTTGTTAGGACACAAGGTTTCGGGTAAAAGGATAGAGGTAGATCTGACTAAGGTAGAGGTAATCGAAAATTGCCCCCTACTAGTTCAGTGACACTAGTTAGGAACTTTTTGGGACATGCTGGATTTTATCGAAGATTTTTTAAATTTTTTTCAAAGATTTCCAAACCATTAACAGAACTTGTGTTGAAAGATGCCACGTTTAATTTTACTGATAAATGTTTGCATGCATTTGGACATTGATGCAGAAATTGATCGAGGCACCGATTTTAGTAAGTCCCTATTATTCCCTACCCTTTGAAATTATGTGTGATGCTAGTGATTCAGCTGTAGGATCATGTTTAGGTCAGCGGGTGGATAAAATTTGTTGCCCCATTCTAGTAAAACTCTTAATCCTGCCCAAATTAATTACATTGTTACAGAAAAAGAGTTTCTAGATGTGGTATTTGCGCTTGAGAAATTTTGATCATATCTTGTTTTATCTAGGGTAATTTTGCATACTGACCATACTGCTTTGAGGTATTTGCTGGCTAAATAAGATACGAAGCTAAGGCTATTTTGATGGACACTACTCCTTCAAGAGTTCAATGTAGAAATCAAAGATAAGAAAGGAGTAGTGAACGTTGTAGCCGATCATCTGTTTTGACTTCCAATTCCTAATCATGAATAGTCTTTCGAAGAGGAAATCTATGAGACCTTTCCTGATGAATTTCTGTATGCGGTAACTTCTAGACCTTGGTTTATAAGCATAGCGAACTTCAAAGTCGGTAGCACCCTTCCTGATGATTTGTCTTTCTCTCAAAGGAAAAAGTTTTTACATGATGCTAGATTTTACTTTTGGGATGCACAATATTTATTTAGGGTGTGTGCCAATAATATTATTAGGCAATGTGTGTCTGAAAGTGAAGTTCTCTCTATTATTCATATGTGTCATGACAGGGAAGCAGGTGGTTATTTCGGATTAGAATGAACTTGTGGTAAGATTTTGTTATATGGATTTTGTAATAAACTTTTTGAGTTACTTTTGCACCGTTATAGGGTAACATATAAAATTTCCAAACAATACCACCCCCAAACAAGTAGCCAAGTTGAGGTAAGTAACTGGGAACTTAAACAAATTTTGGAGGACACAGTAGGGTCATCTGGGAAAGATGAAGTCCAAAATTAGATGATGCTTTCTGGGCTTATAGGAAGGAATTTAAAATACCGATAGGTTTATCTATGTATCGTTCAGTGTTTGGAAAGGCTTTCCATTTGAACTTGAACAAAAAGCTTACTGTTCCTTGCATTTCCTTAATTTTGACATGGACGCAGCAGGACAACAGTAGATTAAGCAGCTGATCGACTAGGATGAGTTTTGCCTTTCGGCCTATGAGAACGCCAAACTCCACAAGGAGAGGATGCAAAGATGGCATGATCAAAGGATAAAGAACAAGTGATTTCAACCTGCAGATAAGGTACTCTTGTAAAATTCAAGGCTAAAGTTGTTTACTGCTAAGCTAAAAAGTTGATGGACGGTCCATTTGAAGTACTACAAGTATATCCATCCGGGATGGTTGTGATCGACACACTAAATGGACACCCAAAGGTCAATAGGCATTGATTGAAACCATGTTTTCATTGGGTGAGTCGTGAAGAGGAGCAAGATGTGTTCCGTTTAGAAGAACACTAAATGCATCACTGAGAAAGTTGAGCTATTGTCACTATAAACGCAACAGTTTGTCATATATTTTAAAAAAATTTCATTTTGGTTGGAACTTTTAGTTTTAGTATTTTTGTATTATGTTTCCTTATTTTGAGTGTTTTTTGTTTTTAGTTTTCTGGTAAGATGCCTCTGCAATTGATTCAATTCGGGGTGTAAATGAAGGAAATTATGGGGGGTCATCATTCAGGTATGAAATTTTCTATGTGTAAAGGGAAGAAAAAATTGGGTTCTGTAAAAAAATGTCCTGTCACAATGTAACCCCTGTTGGTCATGACGTAATAGGCATCAGAAGGGGAGAAAGGCTAATTTCCTGTTTGATTTTAAAATTGTCCTGCCACGACGTGATCATTTGTTCGACACGACATGGCAGACATAAAATGCGATCTAACAAAATTATCATGTCACGACGTGACCCCTGTTGTTTAAGATGTGACAAACTTAAGAAAGGAAAAGGAGACAAATAGCCTAGACACTTTTAAAGATTTCCTGTAACAATATGACGATCTGTTCAACACGACGTGACAAGTATAAAATTCAAAAGCTAAACATTTGACCTGTCAAGACGTGACACTTAAGTGACATGATGTGACACTATATAAAACTGAGATCAATTTTTAAAAGGAATAGAGTCCTTGGTTCATCCCCCCTAATTTCATCTCCCCTCCTCTCCTTCGACCCTCACTTCTTAAAATCATCCAATTCTATCCTTCCTTCATCAAATTCAATCATGTCTCGTGCAAAGAAAGCTTCCAAGAAGTGCACCAGTGGATTGCGCTCCCCACAACACCCTGTTGTATCACCGACGAGCTCCAATGCTACTGAGCTTTCTCTTTGCCTCAATTGCTCATTCCCTCTTCATACAGAGGAAGAGGGTAAGAAATACCAAGCTCTATCTATTTTAAAGATTATTCCCTATTAATTTCTGAAATTTTCTCAAAGAACAAAAAATGATACTAGGGATGCAGTGTTTGCAGTGATAGATATAGTTGGGTAGGGAAAATTTTATAGAGGGCAAAACCAGGTGTTTAGGGAGCTTGTGCTAGAATTTTATACCACACTTATATCAAATGTCGGTGATGTTACTTTAGCTAAAAGTATCCATTTTTGTTTATGTGGTAATACACATTCACTCACTCCCACCCAAATGTCAGAGATAATAGGAATTCTAGGGGGTACGTTTGCTTGGACAGAGCGTAAGGATGACAGTTCGGTTTGGGCCGAGTTGTGCAGCGGTCCTTATGACATTAATAATTTGAAATCCTTTAAGATAACCTCATTTTCTTTATTTTTTGTGCACAAGATGATTTTCCACATTTTTAGTGGAAAATTAGAATCTAACAAAGTGAATGAGGCTGAGTTGTTAATTTTGTAACATATTGTAGAGGGTAAGCTGGTTAATATAGGCCATTATTTGGTGGATGTGTTCCACCCAATGGCCCATAAGAGAACACATCGCCACTTGGGATTGGGCCACGTGATTACTACAATCACCTATCATTTGTTTAGGCCTAATTGCACCTCACAAATGCCACCAATCAAATTCGAGGGTATATGATTGGTGGGTATTTGATATGTGGCCCCATATACTAACTTGATAGGTGAATCGCGATGTAGGGACTTGGGTAGGCGCCCATTGGTGGGTGATGATCTAGAGGATGCAGACTATGAGGAAAATAAAGAAGAGGAGGAGGAGTCCGATGAAGAGCCTTATGACATATCTACTTTTGAAAAGTGGATGGAGGCACAGATGGACATATTGATAGACCCAATTAACTAGATAACGGTAAACCAGCTATAGTGGCAGCAAGACTGGGAAGCATGGCAACAAAAAGATGAGGACTGGAAGACTCAGATGAACACCAGGATAGATGATCTGGAGGACTGCGCCTGCCGACATGGCCAGTAAGGTACCCTTTCCACTTTGCACTTGAATCCCTCATTTCCATTGCACTTTCGAGAGTAAGTGTGGTTTTAAGTTGGGGGAGGGGGGTGGAAAGGCTTTTTCTTATCTTGTATTTCCTATTTTTTTCTGTGTGTTTGATGTCTAGTTAATAATTTTTGCATGTTTCTGTGTTTGCATATGACTCAGATATATATATTATTTATTTATTTATTTATTCCCCAATAACAACACTTTAACTTGACAAACAAGAGAATTTTGTGTTTCGAAGACAAAGAAAGTTGTGAAAGTGAATAACGAAGGGATTTGATTGGCTTTGAAAGAGCAATCTTCACTTTTTAGAGTGTTAAGTCATGTTTCTAGATTTATACCCCAAAACAAAAACACAAAGCTGGAATGAAGAAGAGAACAGTTTCGAACTTTTAGTTAAAACACAATATACCCCTAATAAAAAGGGTAGCTCAGATGAAAAAGACATTAATTCTAAGCTATTTACAAACAAACCCATGTATTTTTTTATGAGATGTAAAGTAATATTTTCCAAGTGAAGGTCAACCCAAAATAAGAATTAAATACATTGACTTATCTAGACTCGGAAATAGAGAGAGGATGGGTGTGAAGGTAACTTAGAAGTGAAGGTAATGGGCTTATAACGGTAAGGCTAAAGCCTTGTAATGTGGCTATGAAAGACTCCAGTCTAAGCTCAAAAGAGGTTTTCTAAGGGTAATTAGCACGGGTATTAAAAGCTGTGTTTAAAGAAGTACATATCTGTGTTGTGCGGTTAGGCCTATGGATCTCCAAATACTTTACTCTAGTACAACCAAGTGCAAGACATATTCTTTGTTCCATGATCTAGTACAAACTTGCATAATTAAGTCACGAAAAAGAAGACTGATATGAAATTGTCATTTGAGGCTCAAAGAGTTTGGTCGCTCAAGCAAATTTATATGCATAGGGTTGCTGTTATTTGATCCAACCATTTGTTCCTAACCACTATCACAATTTACAACTTAAAAACATGGTCTGAATGTCAACCCACTACATGCAATTCCACACTTCCAAACAAGCATATAATACAAAACTCAAGGACTGACTCAATCAGTAAAAACAGGCTACTCATGCATAATGAGATTAATAAATTTCCTTTTATTCACTCCAAATTCAAGCACAAAAGTCTATCTTCGGGGGTAGCTCAACTACGATTCACAGAACATGGTAATATTTATAGGAGACAAGCAAACTGACGATCATGCAAAAATTACCAACCATCAAATGTACAGAAACAGAAAAGAAAATACAAGGTAAGAAAAAGGCTTTCCACCCCCACTTAAAATCGCACTTACTCTTGAAAGTCCAATGGAAGTAAAGGATTCAAGTGTAAAGTGGAAAGGGTACCTCACAGGCCGTGGCGGTGTGCGAAATCCTCCAGATGCTCTATCCTACCACTTATCTGGCTCTTTTATTCTTCATCTTTGTGTTGCCTTGCTCCCCAATCTTGCTGCCACTGTAGCTGATTTAATGCTATTCGGTTTATTTGCTTGGTCAGAATGTCTATCCTCACCTCCATGCGCTTTTCAAAAGCGGGGATTTCATTAGGCTCTTCATTGGACTTCTCCTTCGCTTCTTCATTAGCCTCAAAATCTTCATCCTCTAGATCAACAACCTCTAATGGGAATTTTCCTTAATCCATTATTGTAGACGCACCTGTCACGTTAGTATAAGACTGGACCGAATATTTGATGCTCATCAATTGTATATCCTCGGGTTTGATTGGGGCATATTCGAGGTGCAATTAGGCCCAAAGAAATGATGTACAATCCTCGTTATAACATAGCCCAATCCCAAATGTCAGTGTGTATGCTTATGGGCCATTAGGTGGAACATATCCACCAAGTAATGGCCCATATGTATCGATTTTCCTTCCATAAGTAGCTCAATATTAACAACTCAACCTCATTAACTTTATTAGACCTAAATTTTTTGCTAAAATTATGATTAATGATTTTATACGGAAGGAATAGCTGGAATCTGTCTATGTGAGAATATTTTATGTTCTTCACATCATATGGACCGCGACACAACTCAACCCATACCGACCAGGCATCCTTTCCCTCTGACCAAGAAAATTTACCAACAATAAATCTGTGATTTTTTACATTTGGACGGGATTAAGTGAATGTTCTTGACCTTCTAAATGAAAATAGATAGTCTTATCTCACATCATCGACAGTTGAATTTAATGTAGTAAAAAATTATAGCACAAGCTCCCTAAACAAAAGGTTCTTCCCCCTATAAAAAGGTCCCTACCCAACTCTATTTATCATGGAAAACATAGCATCCCTAGTATCATTTTCGGTTCATTGAGCAAATTTCAAAAATTTATAGGGCATATTCTTTAAAATAGATATGTCTTGGTATTTCTTACCTTCTTCCTCTGTAAGAAGAGGGAATGAATAGTTGAGGTAAAGAGAAAGTTCGGCTGGTGGAGAAGTAATAGCAGCAGCAGAAGAGAAGCCCGTTGGTGTTACAGCAAGGCCCTGTGATGGGTGCAATCCGTTGGTGGACTTCCTAGTCGCTTTCTTTGCGCGAGGAATGGACAAATTTGATTTCATTTTTGGGTACCTGTCACGTCGTGACAGGCCAAATATTTAACTTTTAAGTTATGCCTATCACATCATGTCAAACAGATTGTCACGTTGTGACATGCTATTTTTTCAAACATCCAGGATGTTAGTCCTCTTCTGCATTCCTAATCATGTCAGGTTGTGACCAACAGGGGTGACATCGTGATAGGCCAAATGTTCAGCCTTTGAATTTTGTGCCGTCACGTCATGTCGAATAGATTGTTATGTTGTGATAGGCTATTTTTACATACATATAGGCTATTGGTCCCCTTATCAGTTCTTAAGCATGTCACTTCATGACCAAGAGGGGTCACATCGTGATGGGCTAATTTTAGAAGATTACGTTTTATGCCTGTCATGTCGTGTCGAACAAATCATCATATCGTGAAAGGCTCTTTTGACAATCAAACAGGCGATTAGCCTTTTTCCCTTTTTGATGTCTGTCACGGTGCGACCAATAGGGGTTATGTCATCACCAACAGGGGTTACATCATGACAGGCTAATTTTTACATAACCCAATTTTTCCTTCTCCTTACACATAGAAATTTCATACCAGAATGACGACCTTCCTTCTTCCTTCATTTACACCCCGAATCAAAACAACTGTAGAGGCATCTAACCTGAAAACTAAAAACACAAAATACCCAAAATTATGAAACATACTACAAAAATACTAAAACAAGAAGTTACAAGCAAAATGAAATTGATTAAAATATACAACAAAATGTTGTGTTTATAGTCAAAACAACTCGACTTTCTCAGCAAAGCATTTAGTTATCTTCCAAAAGGGACATATCTTGCTCCTCCTCATGACTCACCCCATGAAAATACTATTTCGATAGATGCCTATTTACCTTTTAGTGTCCATTTAGCATGTTGATCACAACCATCCCGGATGGATATGATCGTACTACCTCAAATGAACCCAGCCATCTACTTTTTAGCTTACCTGGAAACTACTTTAGCCTTGATTTGTAAAAGAGTACCTTATCTCCAGGTTGAAAACTCATTTTCATTATCCTTTGATCATGCCATCTTTGCATCCTATCCTTGTAGAGTTTGGAATTTTCATAGGCTGAAAGGCAGAACACATCCAAGTCAAGAACCTATTTTATTCGCTATTTTCCTACTGCTTGCATGTGAAAATTAAGGAACTGCAAGGGCCAGTAAGCTTTCTGTTCAAGTTCTACAGGTAAATGGCAAGCCTTTCCACACACTAAATGATACGGAGACGTACCTATCGATGTTTTAAATATCTTCCTATAAGCCCAGAAAGCATTATGTATATTAAGACTCCAGTCTTTCCTAGATTTCCCTACTATTTTCTCTAAAATTCGTTTAAGTTCCTGGTTACTTACCCCAACTTGGGCACTCGTTTGGGGGTGGTGAGGTGTAGAAATTTTATGTGTTACCCTGTGATGGTGTAAAGGTGACTCAAAAGATTTATTGCAAGAATTGGATTCCCCATCACTTATAATTGCTCTAGGGGTTCCAAACCTTGCAAAAAAAATTTTCTTTAAGAATTTAAGAACCACTTTTGCATCGTTAGTAGGTGGCGCTATAGCCTTAACCCATTTAGGGATGTAATTAACAACAACAAGTATGTTTTGGTTGCTATGTGAAATTGGAAAGGTTCCCATGAAATCTATGTCCCAAACATCAAAAAGTTAACACACTACATGTTGTGTTGTGGTATTTCATTCTTGCAGGATTTGTTCACCGTCCGCAGACACACATCATACCTTTTAATAGAATAAAAAACATCCCTTTTAATAATTAGCTGATAAAATCCATATGACAAAATCTTACCACAAGTTTTTTTTAATCATGACACTTATGAATAATACATGGAATTTCACTTTCAGACACACAAGGCCTAACAATATTATTGGCACACAGCATAATTAAATATGGTTCACCCCAAAAGTAAAATCTAGCATCATGCAAAAACTTTTTCCTTTGAGAGAAAGATAAATCATCAGGAAGAGTGTTACCGACTTTGATGTTTGCTGTCTCTACAAACCGTGGTCTAGAAGTTACTGCATATAGAAATTCATTAGGGAAGGTCTCACAAATTTCCTCTTCGGAAGACTCTTAACGATTAGGAACTGGAAGTCTGGATGGATGACCGGTTACCACATTCACTACTCCTTTCTTGTCCTTGATTTCCACATCGAACACTTGAAGGAGTAGTATCTATCGAATCAGCTTCAGCTTCACATCCTGTTTTGCTATTAAATATGTCAAAGCAGCATGGTCGATTTGCACAATTACCTTAGATAAAACAAGATATAATCCAAATTTCTCAAAGGAAAATACTATGACTAGTAACTCTTTTTCTATAATAGTATAGTTAATTTGTGTTGGATTAAGAGTTTTACTAGCATAATAAATGGGGTGAAAAATTTTATCCACCTGCTAATATAAACATGCTCCTATAGCTGAATCACTAGCATCACACATAAGCTCAAAGGGATGGGTCCAATTGGGACTTACCAAAATTGGTGCCTCGATAAATTTCTACTTCAATATCTCAAATGCGTGAAAACATTCATTACTAAAATTAAACGTGGCATTTTTCAACAAAAGTTCAGTTAATGGTTTGGAAATCTTTGAAAAAATTTTAAGAATCTTCGATAAAAAGATAGCTTGTCCCAAAAAGCTCTTAACTAGTTTCACCGAACTAGGAGGGGGCAGTTTTTTGATTACCTCTACTTTAGTCAGATCTACCTCTATCCCTCCACCTGAATCCTTGTGTCCTAACACAATGCAACTTCTAACCATAAATTGACACTTTTCCCATCTAAGTGCCAAATAAGTGTCCTCTATGTTGAACGACTCGATCAATATTGCCTAAACATGCATCAAAAGACAATCCAATAACCGAAAAATCAGCTATCAATACTTCTATGAATTCCTCAATCATATCATTAAAGATCTCTAACATAAACCCTTAAAAGGTGACATGTGTATTACATAATCCAAATGGCATTCGTCTATATACAAAAGTACTGTAAGGATAAGTAAAAATGGTTTTCTCTTGATCGAGAGGATCCACCGGTACTTACATATATCCGGATAAACCACCCAACGTATAAAAACACTCATGATCCGCCATGCTTTACAAAATTTGAACAATAAATGGTAATGGAAAATGGTCTTTTTGAGTTGTATTATTTAATTTTATATATTCAATACACATGTACCACCCGGTGACCGCTCAAGTGGGAATAAAGCCAACTCATTTTCCACTACCTTTGTACCTTCTTTCTTTGGTACATAGTGAACTGGACTCAACAATGAACTATCAGAGAAAGGATAAATCATACCTGCATCAAGCAGCTTAATTACCTCAGTAAGCACTACCTCCTTCACATTTGGATTCAGTCGATGTTGCGGTTGTGTACACATCATGATAGCCTCCTCTAAGAATATCTAATATGTACAAAAACTGGGGCTGATTCCCTTTATATCATGGATGGTCCAACCGAATACTCCTTTATGCCTTTTCAACACTCTAATAGCTACTCCTCCTGTTGACCTATCAAAAGAGAAGAAATTACAATGGGTAAGACACTAGTTGGTTGAAGAAAAACAAATT
>CAOJCR014890472.1:0-10023 GCA_948330485.1 Euphorbia neoarborescens
ACGGCTTAGCATACATAATTGCGGATTTTGAAATCATGCTTTGGAACACTGTTCTACCATCCAAATATGCAAAACATACATCAGGCAAAATGCAAGGTGACCTATGGGGCCCAATAATACATAACTAATGAAAAACTACTAGCAATCTATTACAATTCTTCATTATCCTTAGGTTGTATTATATTCGGGCTCACCATCTGCTTCCGCTTCTTGGGCTACTCCATGGGCTCCCACAATTTTGGTCGATGAATTAATTCTAATTACTAATCTATAACTAAGCTAACTAATTAAAATTAAGTTACATCAAAATAATACCACATAGGGTATATATACCAAAATACAACCAATCGTTGTAAAAGGCCTATAGACACCTAAATCACCCAAATACAAACAATGTATGTCGTTTATTTTCATACATATCGTGATGTATGTCAATGGCAAATAAATCCAAACATTCCAATTTTAAATTATGTCCAGCCGTCAATTTTAACCATTATGGAATAATCCAATTTAAAGACCCATTGAATTAGGATCAATGCTCCCACTTAAATTTGGAAATCTATAATCCTTAAACTATAGTCGTCCAATCACAACCCGTGACATGGGCTATTGGACCAACCGTCAAGCCATATTAAATTACATATCATCCACATAAAAATTAAATATTCATATCCACATCAAAAATCATTTATACATATGTAAGATTAACTACATTAATTATTATGTGTAAGAGGCCCATCCGGTCAAATTAATCTGCAAAACTCAAAATTGGATTGGACCGATAATTTGAAAATCACTTTGGACAAGAGGACCTACCGACCGTCAGCTGCCACGTGGTGGCAGCCTTACCAGTGGCCCTGCTGCCACTGCCTATAGCAACCCGCGGCTGCTGCCCTATAGCTCGCAGCTGCAGGACAGCTGCCCAGTGCCACTGGAAAGCCAATTGCCCGCTGTTGTGGGCTATTGATTTGGGTTACTGCCAACGGGCAATAGCTCACCAGATGCGATTCACAGCTGAGGCAATAGCTGCAGCAGCTACCGGCAGTGGCTCAGCCGCTGCCTGCCTCCCCTGTCGGTAGCTCTGCCGCTGTGTGTCGTCGGCAGGCTGCTCGACACCACCGTGGGTGGTGGCTGGTGATTCCGAAACAGTTTCTTTTTTTAAAAATCACAATCAAACAATCATCAATTCAGAAGAATAACATACTACGGTAAACCAAAACCATTCTAATCTATCATAGCATGCATTTAAAAACTGAAATCTAATTGGGAAAAACATCAAAACCCCAATCCTGTACGAAACCCTAAATCTACCAATTAATTCCACCAAATCTACCAATTAAATTTCTAGATCTGCAATTATCAATTCTAGATCTACAAAAATTAATTCTACATCTCTAAAATTGATTTTAGAATCATTCCAACATACCATAGATTTAAATAAATAACTTAGATTTAACCACAACCGCAGCTCTGATACCATTGTAGGGGATCGAATTCAAGCCCAGAAAATCAGCAGGTTCTACAAAAGGCTTTTAAAATTTCTGGATTCAATCCCTATAGGAACCATTTGGTGAATCTAAGGGATTTAATTGCATATCTATCCTATTGGAAAAATTAGGATTTGCGGAAGAAACTAAAATAAAGATCTCAAGCTTACCGTTTAATTTCTTCTGAGATGCCATTGAATCCTGCAATCCATCCAAAGAGTAATGAATGAACTCCTCTTAGCTACGGATCCTTGCTAGCGAGGTCTAGGCTGAATCAATTATTTCAAGAAATCTCACACGAAAAGATGAAAGTAAGATTTCTCTCTTCCCCTTTAGGATTTTCGAAAATCACTTATTGTCTTACCCTAAATTTGTTCATCTTATTCCTTATATAGGGACTTTAGAAACCCTAATGGACCTAGGTGATAAAAAAGCAGGCCGTAGGTTTCTAATAGGCCCAATAACTTGGATCAGTCCAATTAAATTCCACCGACTAAAAATTCGATTTCGCAAACGGTAAAATTAAATCAGATCATTTTATTTTAATATTTCAATTTCACCACATGGTAAATTGATCAATTAATTTAATTATGAATTAATTTAATTTATTATGTCAATTACTATAATTAGATTTTAATCAAAATCTAATTAATCTCAATTGCACGTATACACTAATTAAATATCATTTATAATAAATTAATTCAACTAAAATTCTATACAATTTATTTAATTAAATTATTCATCGTGTGTAATTCAATTAATTCACAATTAATTAATTACCACATCTAAATCTACTAATTAAACATTTCTGATTTAATTTATTAATTAAATCAAATATGATTTCTTCAATCCACATTTATTTATTTAATCTGATCCATCCTTATAGACCAACTTATCCAAAGACAGAAGTTCGATGTGCAAGATCCTACAGACTATTAAGTGGGTTCTAGCAGAGGCACAATTGCCTCCAATTAAAGCATCTAGTAGCATCTCTAGTAGGGATTAAACCGTCCCCGATAGTTCTACTTGTATTATCCCTTACTAGTTGATATCTGAAGATATATTTACAGTAAGGGGCATAGCTCCGTCATCCCACATTACTATATCTTCCTTGATCTAGATTTGATTGTTGAGTACCCAACTCATTCAGGTGTTGCCACACACTCATAATCCTAATCCAACAAGTGGCCGATGATATCATCTCAGTGGGTACTAAGTGGTAATTCCATTAACACATTCACATCTCAAACATGTTCACTGGCTCACCCGATTATGCCCGTACTTGCATCCTGTTACAGATACGTTAGGTGTATGTCAAAGTGCATGAGATTCCACACAGTGATGTAATGCTCTCTGGTCTACGGATAAAACAAGTCCTACCCAAGAAACACAGTAATGATGACATCACCATGTAGTGTTTCTTGTACCCATTTGTCCAATACCATGGGGGGTCCACATCTACCGGCATCCTTGATTTCCTCACAATCAACCAATGCACAAGTTTGTGGTTCTATTCATTACATGACCTAGAACTAACCTATGACCTATTTATTTATGATTTACTCTCATTGGATTCTCTATTTATTATACAATATAAAATATAATCAAATAGATTAACGCCTTTATTTCATAACACTAAATGTATATTAATACAAAGCAAATAACTAAATTTATAATATACAAAGGAATCTATGCCTACGAACTAGGGTAAACCAACATATATTTGGGTCCTAATGTTTTCATAGACTGCCTTTTTTGGGTTTCAGGCTATCGGATCTCCCAAATTTTTACCTAAGCTACATATGAGCACCAGAGTTTTAAGGAGTCCCTGTAAAGTTCAATGATGAAAATAATTCCTATGGAATGCAATGCTTTTAATGGTGTAGGTGGAAGTCCTCGAGAACGGTTGAAAATCAAAACTAGACCGAAATAGGGCAAATCAAACTGGTTGTAAATTGAAGATAAGCTAAAGACCTCAAGTGTAAGGCAATTTGAGTCTTGAAGAAATCAAAAAATTGCGTGAAGACTTAATTTAAAATCATGAAAACTAATATGATATTGTCGAAAAGCAATGCAAATGTCCCATCTTGTGATCTAGATTTTATGATGCATAACCTAAATGTAACTATTACGTTTGTGCATGTATATCACATGATATGAGCATAACATGCTAAGGATTATGTAATAAATGTCAAAATATGGCGGAAATATTATGATGACATGTATTACATAGCATTATTTGATACTAAATGGAATGATTAAAAGAAATGGCATGCCAGGAAATACCTAATTTCACATTTGTCACACAAAATTAAACATGGCAGGAAATGTTTAACATTACATGATATGGCAGAAAATTTGGTAAATTCTTGAGATAGCATAGTAAAATATACTAATCCTACTTGTTATGGTTATGTATAACATATAAATATGATATGAAAAAAATATTTTATGTCAAAATTAAAACTCATGGCAGAATATTCCTAATTTTATATGTCATAGCAGCATAGGTCATAGAATGTGAAATACAACATGCCAATATATGTTTTAAGTTGGTGAATATGACATGTCCATATATGTCATAATATGTGAAATACAACAGGGTAGTATATGTTGTGGGACATGAGTATGTTATGGCAGTATATGCTATAGAATAGATAGCATGAAATTTTGTGATGTTATGAATACATGGAATAACATGGAAGAATATGTTATGAATTAGGCAGCATAATATATTATGATGTTATGAATGCATGTCATAACATGGTGGGATATGTTATGAGTCAGGCAGCATAACATTTTATGATGTTATAAATGTATGGAATAACATGGAAGAATATGTTATCAATAGGGTAGCATAAGATTTTATAATGTTATAAATGTTTGCATAACATGATAGAATATGTTCTGAATTGGGCAATATAACATTTTATGATGTTCTGAATGTATGGCGTAACATGGTAGAATATTTTATAATATATGCAGTATAACATTTTATGATGTTATAAATATATTGCATAACACCCCAGATTATATTATGAATTGAGCAGTTGATTCAGAAAATAACTACGCTTAATTTTCGCAAGATTATCAGTCCTCTTGGTTTTCCATTTGTCAAGCTGGATCGCATAACATATATGAATCAAATATCTAGTAAAGTTTATGAGGCTATCAAATACGCCTGCACAATAATTAACCAATTAACAAACACAAACCCTAATCACAATTGCAAGTTCGAATCAATAAGGATGGACAAGTATTAATGAATACAATCACAATGTAATTTCTAAGCAGATCCTAACTCGATTAAAGACAAAGATTGAGTTAAGAAAATCATATTGAAACTTGTTATCAATGCGGTGGACTCTAGCTTGAGTGAAACACGCATAAAGGAGATCCTCTATAAGAAAGTTTACTCACAAACGTAAATCAATGATCCGCAAAAGGTGGAGATTCCAAGTAGAAACTTTCGATTAAACAAATCCGTAATCCGTTGCAAAGAAAAGCAAAAACTTAGCTAGGGTTCTTAGCTCAAGTATGAATAACAAAAGATATCCAAAATAGGGTTTTCTCTGGCTACTTATATGTCTCTAACAAAAATAACCCGAAATAGTTAAGAATTGTACAATTTTCCAGCTTTTCGACCCTACCATGTCATGTTACTTAATGTGCCACTTCGTGGCAGGCTTAAATCTTCAAATCCTTCGAAGCCTTCTGTTTTGCTGCCAAAAATGCCTGTCAAGTCGTGGCAACATGCTCAACACGACGTGGCAGGCCAAATTCATCAGTTTCTTCCTTTCTTTCTCTTCCTTGCCATTTACCCGATCACGACGTGTCAATATGCTCCATAAGTAGAACTGGTCTTCTTTCAGCTCCAATATCCTTCTTTCAAGCTCCCGTGTTCCACTCTATTGTTCCAACTCCATAACCTGTCTTCTAAAGACACTAAAGCACATCACCGCACCAATATACAAAAGTATAAAACATCAATAAACACGGAAGCCCCAAAAACGAGTCAAGTTATCTACAATATTATCCTAAATCTAACAAAAATCAACAAAACGGAATAAAAGAGCAAAACACAAAAAACACACCTAAACACAAGACAGAATGACAGAAACAACTACGAACATCACCAAATGATATGAAATACAATCAAGAATATAAGATCTACATTGACCTTATCAACTACCCCCCACTTAAGACCTTGCTTGTCCTTAAGCAAATAATCAAGAATCCAGAATAACAACATTCATTTTCACCTGAAAATCTAGCCCTGATTTAACTACACCAATTTACTAACCCTCAAGTATGCATCGTAGTCTTTCACAGTCATATGAAACGTATATAGACAATAAATATTACAAGATACACACTTTCAAATCTAAAATGCTCAAACAAAAAAGAACATTTATGATTTATATAACCGAATGTAAACCTCACTAGTGATCGCTTAGACATGCTCTCATGACAGGGTGTATTCAAGAAAACACTTATATAATCATGCATATGGACATCACATGGCGAACTGATGGAAATTGTAACACAATCATTGGCAAACAGGGAAAAATCAGAGAACCTTTTAATGGTAGTGTTAGAGGTCAAGGGACGGTTGTGTCAAAATTTAATTTGGTTTTACAACCCTTCAATCTAATTTCAAAGCGAAATTTGGTTAATCATGGGTATAAATATAAGAAAACGTGAGTGGACCAAACATTTCTACCATTAGCAACAGAATTTAGAATCATGGGAATGAAAAAGAAGAGATAAGAAACAACCCCACACTTATATACAATATACTCCAAATTTGGAAACAAGAAATGGAGAACTCCAAATTTCAAAAGATAACAAGGAAGAACATACAAATGAAAGTTCCTTTTCAAATTCGAGATAAAGGATTTGTATTTCATTTTGCACTTGTAAACCCCGAGAAGCATAAAATTTCATTATTACGAACCCACTCTAATAAAAATAGAGAAGTTGTTAAACTTATTCAAACAAACACACCAAGCAAACGAATATCAATATATATATTTTTTCTTTTCTTATTTTCCTTCTCTTTTATTACTTTCACACAACACAGTACAGAAGAGAAAGAATGATCGACTCATTTTTCAGCGATTTAAGGAACATACCCAAAGATAGAGAAGTGAAGTTTGATAACCAAAATTTAACTTAGAATTGAGAAGAGGATGGCTCAAACAGTTAAGTTAGAGTGAAGGGATTTGGCTTGTAGCTTTAAGGCTTTCGCCTTGTAATATGAAAAAGAAATAACAGGCTAAAGCTCAAATATGGGTGTTCTACGGGCTAGTTAGTGTGTATCGGGTTCAAAAATGGTTAAATGTATAAGAAAATGTTAGGTTCTATGATCTAGTGCATATATGAAAGATTATCTAAAAATGTGCGGTTAATCCTAAAGGTCTCCACATAATAAGCCCTATTTATGCCAAGTGTAAGATAAATGTTAGGTTCTATGATCTAGTGCATATATGAAAGATTATCTCATAAAAAATGAAAGACCGATGTGAAATGGTCTTTATAGGCTCAAGAAGTGTGGTCACTCAAGCAAATATATGTATAAGGTTGCGGTTATTTGATCCAACCGGTGTTCCTAGCCACTATAATAGTTTAAAACTTAAAAACGTGCTCTGCATGTCAAACCACTACATATAATATCATACTTCCGATCAAACATATAAAATATATCTCAAGGGTTAACTCATTGGCAAAAATAGGCTAATCATGCATACTGAGATCCATAAATTCGCTTTTACTCACTCCGAATTCAAGCACAAAATTCTGTCTTCGGGGGTAGCTCAACTATATTTCATAACACATGGCAACATATACAGAAAAAATTCACAATCATGCAAACAAATATATACATATGCAGCCAAATGCCCAACATCACACAAAAACATAAACAAATCAAAGAAATAAAAAGGTAAGAAGAACCCTTTTTCCATTCCCCACTTAAAATTGCACTTACTCTGGATAGTACAATGGAAGTGAGGGATTCAAGTGCAAGAGCAGAAAAGGATGTACCTCTGTAATGACCCGGTCCCGGTCGGGTGGCACCGGGGTAGGAAGACCTGAGCAAGGAACGGCCTGCGGGATGGCGATGGGGGCAGGAATGAATCGGACTATACCAGATTGAGAGGGTATTTGAGACTATACTGGTATGGGACGGTATAATCGAGAGGTAGTTAATTTCGAGGCTGTACTAGTATGGGACGGTACAGTCGAGAAGGAGCTTATAAGGGTTGATATGTGCTACCTATACCATCGAGATGCATCTTCTTTTTGGTAGCTCATTTGAGGAGAACTCCAAGGTTAAACGTGCTTGACTTTGGAAAATCCTAGAATGAGTGACCTCTTGGGAAGTGATTTCCAGGAAGCATACGAGTGAGGACAAAGCATGTTGGAAAGACTCGTAGTGGTTTGTGGGGCCAGTCGATCAGACTCGGGTTGCTACAAGTGGTATCAGAGCTAGCTCTCTACCAGTATGGTATGGTTCGAGGACGAACTAAGTGGAAGCTGGTGGGCCTGTAATGACCCAGTCCTGGTTGGGTGGTGCCGGGGTAGGAAGACCTGAGCAAGGAGCGGCCTGCGGGATAGCGAAGGGGGCAGGAATAAATCAGACTACACCAGAACAAGAGGGTATTCGAGACTACACTGGTATGGGATGGTATAGTTGAGAGGGCGAGTGACTTTGAGGCTGTACTAGTATGGGATGGTACAGTCGAGAATGAGCTTATAAGGGTTGATATATGCTACCTATACCATCAAGATACATCTTCTTTTTGGTAGCTCATTCGAGGAGAACTCCAAGGTTAAACGTGCTTGACTTTGGAAAGTCCTAGGATGGGTGACCTCTTGGGAAGTGATTTCTAGGAAGCATGCAAGTAAGGACAAAGCATGCTAGAAAGGCTCATGGTGGTTTTTGGGGCTAGCTGATCAGACTTGGGATGCTACAACCTCACTGTCCAGGACGGCTCACTGCGTCCTCCAGATGACCCATCCGAGTGCTCATCTGGTCCTTCCACTCTACATCCTTCTTCTTTGAAGTGCCCCATTACTACTACCATTGATGTTGGCTAACCGCCAATCGTCCTATCTAATCCTACAAAATGTTCATACGTGCCTCCATCCGCTTCTCAAAAGCGGAAATATCAAAGAAATCATCTTCAGAATCCTATTCCTCTTCCTCAGTTTCCTCATAATCGCCATCAGCTGGGTCATCACCAACTAAAGGGAGCTTACCTAGCACCTTCTAGCTAGGTTCAGTAGGCAAAGAAGAAGAGGGGGCCGCCGACTGATAACCCGCCAATCAGATGTATTCAGGTGTGATTGGAGGCATATGAGAAGTGCATGTGGGTCCAAAGAGATGATAGGAAATCCTAGTTATAATATGCCCGAGCCCCAGGTGGTGTAGTGTATGCTTATGGGCTATTTGATAGAACACATCCACCAATCAGTAGCCGATATCGACCGATTTCCCCTCTATAATACGACTTAAGATTAAAAGTTCACCCTTATTTACCTTGTTCGACTAGAATTTTCCACTAAAGTTATGGCAAATCATCTTATTCAAAAGGAATAGAGGCTTAGAGTTTATCCTAGAGGATCTCAGGTTTTTGTGATCATATGGGCCGCCACACAGCTCGGCCCATACTGCGTGGGCATCCTTGCCCTCCGACCATGCAAATGTACCACCCGTGATTCCTATTATTTCTGACATTAAAGCGGGAGTAACTATATGTTCCCGGTATCCTAAATGAAACTGAATGGTTTTGTCCAGGGTCATATCATCAATAATCGACTTTAATATGGTATAAAATTCAAGCACAAGTTCCCAAAACACCAAGTTCTCCCCCTATAGAAAACACCCCACCTAGCACGATTAATCATGGTATTCACTTCATCTCTATTCCTAGACTCCCCTTTCACAGGAAATTTAAGCAATTTAAATGGCATTATCTTAAGGAGAGAAAGGGATTGGTACCTTTTACCTTCTTCCTCTGAGTGTAGAGGGAAAGGGCAGTGGCGTCGAAGAGGGATTTCCATTGGGGCGGAGGCCATTAAAGTCGCAGAAGGGATTTCCGTTGGCCAAGACCCCTTGGTGTCCTTCCTTGCTGTTTTCTTAGTCCGAGACATGGAAAATTGGGTGGAGAATGAAGAAGATTTGATGGAAATTGAGAGAGGAGGTTAAAGGAGAGGAAGAAGAAGAACATAGGGATTATGAATTGATTTGGGGAAAGAAGGGGGGAATCGTGGGTTTATACGGATTTTGAAAATCAAAAATCTGATAATCGTTCCTTCCACGTCGTGTCACTTAAGGGACACATCATGGCAGGTTTAAAATACTATGTATGCCTATTATGACTGCCACATCGTGTTGAACATATCAATACGTCATGGCAGGCTAATTTCTCCAATTGATAGAATGTTCAACCCCTTGATTGAGATTTAGACTGTTACATCATCTCACTAGGTGACAATACAAAATGGCCAACTTGAATTTTAGACCTACCAC
>CAOJCR014891336.1:0-14402 GCA_948330485.1 Euphorbia neoarborescens
TGCTGTACTCGTTAGCATCCAGTACACAGTGGAGGATATTTATAGCTATGACATTCGTCTGAAGATTTCTCAAATCGAACTCTGTGAGTTCATTGTCAGGTTTGGGCACAATATCCCTATTTTCCAATGTTTCATTAGTTAACAAGGGCCATGGAGAATTACCATCCAAGCTCTCATGTCAGTGACTTAGATGAAGTTCTTCATCCTATTTTTTCAGAACGTATAGTTTAAGCCAAAGAACAGTGGTGGTTTGGTGATAGATAATCCTTCTAGAAGGATTTGTATAGTCTCGTTACTAGGTAGCTATCTGATGTTACTGGCCATCTGATCGTTCCTCTCAGATTTTTAGATCTTGAGCACAGAGTTAGGCTTTGATACCAAATGTGGAATCCCAGATAGGCCGAAAAACACAAGAGGGGATGAATTGGGTGTTTTGAAAATTTGACAGAAGATAACAAGGGTCTAAAAAATTGGATTCTAAGACTAAGTATAAAACTTAGTAGATGACTGAGTTTCGTTTTATGATATTGAGTGTCTCAGTAAGGGATGTGTTTTCAGAAGGAATGTTAAGCAATTTAAGTAAAGGTACTGAAAGATAAAGAACACAAGAGATTTATATTGGTTCGGTACTTACCCTCGGTACCTACATCTAGTCCCCAAGGTACCTTCCCTTGAGAGTTCAATTCACTCTTGAATCCTTTTAGGTAGGAAGCAAACCTTTACAACTTAGTATATCCCATTATTGAGTACAGTTCTCAGTAGCTTACTAAGCTAATCACTGCTTACCCTCAGCAGTAATATAAGAAAAAACAAGTTTGAGAATTTCTATAATGATAGAAAGAATCTAACCAAACTTAAGCTCAAAAATAAAGAATTCTTTCTAAACTTTTACAGAGATTCTAAATAATGAAGCTTGCTCTATAGATCTCTGTAAAGTGTTGGTAACCTTGTGTGAGTGAAGACTTCCATTATTTATACTGCTCCTTTAGAACTAGCTGTTGGGGTCCTTGGATTAGTTGGATTTTAGCCGTTGATGGAGTATTTTGTCTTCAATAAAGGGTTTCCAACGGTGCTGAGATGATGTCGCTATTGAGGTAGATACTGTCTGTCTATCTTCTGAATTTTTCCAAAAATGGGTACTGAGCTTTATGCTGTCTGCTGAAAGCATTCTGATTATCCCTCCATTTATAGAAGTCAGACGTTGAATTTTCCATAAATGGGTAGTATATTTTTCTGCCAAAATACTTAGACAAAACATAACGAGATTAAAAGCACCATGTGTAAAATATACTAAACATTTTAAATTTCAAACACACTTAAAAAATATTTGTCATCTTAGAAAAAGCTTAATTTAAATAGGGTTCCAACAAGGCCCAAGATGGATTTTATTAGTCCATTATGATTTGGATATGAACACGTGTGAATGCGGATGGGCTTTTTATTTATAGGGAATATCAAATTTTTAGAAAATAAGTTTTAAAGTCTCAAACACGAATATCTTAAAATAATGACTGGAGTCGCTATACGGTTTTAAGCTCCACCGAAAATTTAATCACGGTATTTATGAAAACCTAGTAGGAATTCAATATCATTTACCAGAGATACGAGTTCGAATGAGAACTTATACCTTTATTTAGTTAGAAATTGGTGAAAAATATGTATCAAATGGCATGATGCCCAATTTTCTCTTCTCTAAATTATCAATTATCACATATGCATAAAAACAACAAATAAATATAGAAATGTAAATACATATTTACAACCATCCACATAACCTATACTAAGGGGACACATTTGATTAAAATGGGGGAATGGGGGTACAATCACTTAATTTACACGAAAATCTAACATTGTAATAAAATATAAATGAAAATCCTAGCCATTCATCTATCTAATCGATTACCTTGTATCCATAGAGGTTAGCAGAGTTACAAAATTTAGGACTCAAGTAGGACACATAAAATAGATATGTATAAGAATTTGGTAGATTAGATAGCTCAGGGACATGCATTGGGGATAATTGTTTCAATTGATCCCACCCCCCACAAATTCTTATGCACAATTGATTATCAGTGTGTCAAGCAGTTCCTACGGCCCGATTTGTTTTCCTTCCTAATTCGGTTCGATTTTGTCTTTTTAAACTCGATTTAACCCTGGATTTTGAGATTTAGCTCTACCTAAGCTATTATTTTAACTTGATCATGCTATTATGAAAAACCATCTAAACTTGGATTTTGAAAACTTTTATACGGATCTTTTATTTCTAGAACTTCTCATTTGAATAATCCGAAAGAACACATAAGCATATTAACAGGTCGACAAATGCCGGTTCATCATAGACCCAAAAAAAATCCCGTACTCATAGGTAGTCAACTGGACATTAGGAAACTTATATTAAGATGTATCTACAAGTAGAAGCTTAAGACCTAGGATTTTACTGTGGTTGAAGCTGAATTTGCTTACAATTGGGTTGTACATTCGGTCATCAGACGAAGTACTTTTAAGGTAGTCTACACCATGGTCTCCAATCACACACTCGACTTGGCCAAACTTAGTAGAAGGGAGAAACTAAGTATCTTAACTGAAAGGTTTGCTCAGGAAATCCAGCTCATGTATGTTGAAGTAACGACCTAGACCTCAAAGAATAATGCTCGTGTTAAGGTAAAGATTGATGAACATAGGTTGGACTTACAATTTGAAATGGGAGATGAGGTACCTGTATACTTGAGTAAGGAATAACTAGCCAATGCAACACATAGAAACCTAAGGCCCCAAAAGTATAGACCTTTCAAGGCCATAAAGAAAAAACAGGTTGAATGCTTAAACTCTGAAGCCACCACTTTGGCTGACTCCATCGACGTGAAAGATCTGAGCCTTTTTAAAGATAATTAACCATTCCTCTACCCATCAGACTGTTCTTTTGATAAGACAGTGAATGATGAGGATATCTCTCTTAGAAATCCAACCCTTGAGTGACTAGCACTCGGTTTCTTAGGAGACCAAGACCCGACATTCAGGCTATCAGGGAATCAAGACACGTCCTCCATGAATTTGGCACCAAACTTTTTAAGGGGATCAAGAATGAGATGCTAGGTATCAAAAGAGAAGCCAGATCAAAATCTAAGGCAAGTGTCGAGTGGAAGGACTCAACCCCAAGAACGTTGAATTGGATAAAAGGTGTCTAACTCTTGGCAAAATTTGTCACCTAATTGCAATATTATCCCAACTTTATTTTGTACATTTATTCTTTTTGCCTAGTTTTTTATAGATAAGTTTTGGAAAAACTTAGCTAATAAATTTAGGGCTTTAAAAGTAGTATTTAAGCATCTTATTTTCCATTTTGTATTGAACTTCTATCAATTAAAATTCCAAAATTTCTTCTAAGGTTTAGAATCTTGTTGAAGAGAGAAAATACCTTGAAAGTTTTAGATTAAACTTCAATTTTCTTTGCTGGGTTATATTTAAAACATTTGCATATTCTTTCTAAACCCAATCCGTAATATTCAGACTCTAAATTTTATTAAGTGTTGCTATTTTATTAGCTTAACATAAGGATAACATATATAACACATCTAACATGTTGGAACCCTATTTTAATTTATTTTTTAAGATGACAAAATATTACTAAGTATGTTTTGAAAAATTAAATTTGGAAATATTTTTTTTATATATCCACGTAGTGCTTTTAACTGTTTGCTGAAGTATGCAGATTATTGGATAATTTTTGTCCCTCAATACCGCTAATAAATACCATAAATAGAAGGACAAAAAGGGAGGTACAAAAGGCTGTCAGCAGATTATAACATATAAGGAAAAAAAATCAGTACCACATCTGATCAATACTGCTCAGTACAGACCAAGGGACAACACCATTGGAAATCCCTTGCTGAGGATAAACAACTTCATCAACGGCTGAAAAGCAACTGATCCAAGGACCAACACTCAACGACTAGTCTTAGTGGAGCAGTATAAATAGAAGAATTCCTCATTCAAGCAAGTTTACCAAGTTTTTACAGAGAAATCAAGCAAGAAATTCAAAGCTAGAACTTTCAAATTCTCTGTAAAGCTATTAGAAAGAATACATTGTGTTAGAACTTCAATAGTGAGAATTCTTTCTAAGTGTTGTAAATCTTCTTTTACACTTGTTAATTCTTAGTACTACTGAGGGTAAGCAGTAGTTGGCTCAGTATCCTATTGAGAATGGTACTCAGTAGCATGTTAACTAAGCTGTAAAGGCTTGATTGCCATTTGAAAGGTCTCATAGTGAATTGAACACTCAAGGAAAGGTACCTTGAGGACTGAACGTAGGTACTTAAGGTAAGTACCGAACTAGTATAAACCACTGTGTCCTTATTTTTAAGCCTTTACTTACTGCTAAAAATTTCTTTTTATCAATACCATACTGAGCTCTCATTTTTATACTGAAGAATTCAGTCATCCACTAAATTTGGTATTGACCCAACCAGATTTTTCAGTACCTCAGTACCAAAATCTTTATTCTTTTTCTTCAGCCTCTCAAATTTTTAAAAAGTGTCAATTCACCCCCCTCTTGACTTTTTCGGCCATGCTGGGATCCATATTTGGTATCAGAGCCCAACTCTGTATTTAAAGATTTAACCATCTTAGAGGAACTATATCATGGCCAGCAACATCAGACAACTTCCTGGTAACGAAACTACTCAAATTCTTCCGAAAGGATTGTTTATTACCAGATCTCCACTATTTTTTGGCTCGAATTACACCTTTTGGAAGAACAGGATTAAAAATTTCATCCAAGCTACAGACATGAGAGCCTGGTTAGTTATAATGCATGGTCCTCAGATACCAATGAAGATATTGGAAAATAGAGATGCTGTACCTAAATCAGATACTGAGCTCAATGAGTTTGATCTGAGGAATCTCCAAACAAATGCCATGGCTATCAACATCCTCCATTGCACACTGGACGCAAATGAGTACAATAAAATCTCAGGATGCAAAACTGCAGAAGAGATCTGGAGAAAGCTGGAGGTTACTTATGAAGGTAACACAAAAGTCAAGGAACATAAAATCAATCAGCACATGCGTCAGTATGAGCTATTTGAAATAGTAAAAGGTGAGAAGGTTGCTAAGATGAACGCTAGATTTACTAACATAGTGAATGAGCTCAAGAGACTTGGAAAGGTGATAACTGAAGAGGAGCAAGTGAAGAAAGTCCTCAAAAGCCTCTCCAATAGCTGGCAAGCAAAGAAAACAACTATTGAAGAAGTGTATGATCTAAGCAAGTACAAATACGATGATCTCATGGGTTCTCTGATGACCCATGAAAGCACTATAAAGGCATTCGAGCTCAAAGACAAACCAGAGGACAAGAGATAAAAATCCATCGTACTGAGGATGGATAGTACTGAGTCTGAATTCTTCTCAGATGATAAAGATGTAGCAATGATCACAAGAAAACTGAGGAGAATTCTCAGAAAGGGAGGAAAGTTTCGAAAGCGAAACTTCAAGAAGGGTGATCAGTACAAGAAGGAATCCTTCTCTTTAAAGCCCATCACCTATTTTGAATTTCACTAGTTAGGACATATCAGGTCTAGTTGCCCTAAGCTGATGAAAGAAAAGAAAGAAAGAAGAAAGGCAATGAAGGCAACCTGGAGTGACTGTAATGATTCATAAGAAGATAAAGAGGCTAAGGAGGTAGCCAATGTTTGTTTTATGGCTAAGGATGCTGAGAGTGACTCTGAGTCTGAGCTGCGTATTGGAGAAACCAGCACCTCACGAGAAATTGAAATAAATGATTCTCCCCTATCAATTAATAAACTTACTGAGTCAGTCTATGACAAATTAAAATTGATAAATAAACATTGTACTGATCTTGAAAATTCTAACTCCGTTCTGAGTCTAGAAGTCAGACTGCTACTGAAAAATAACTCATTACAGGACAACGTCTTAAATCAATTAAGACTACAAACTAATGAATTATTACAGAGTAATAAAATATTACATGATAAAATTGAATCAGTTGTAAAAAGTACTCAGATTCAGTATACCCAGAAACCCAACAAGGGGTATAGGAAAAGATATGCTAGGCCCTCTCACAGACGACCCACTAGGCATACTGAGTGTGAGTACTGTCTGGATCTGTTCACACCTCCAGAGTGTGCAGGATAAGGAATGGCCAGACTATTGAGAAGTTAGTCTAGAGACCCAAAGCTAACCCTTCAAGATCTAACTTAGTTTGGGTACCGAAGAATAAGTGATTATTTGCAGGTGAGCCTGAGATATGTGGAGAATTCTACAATATGGTAAATAGACAGTGCATGCTTGAGGCATATGAAAGGTGATGGAAGTCAGTTCATCACCTATACTGAGAAGAGAAGTGGAACGGTCAGCTTCGAAGATAATTAGAAAGGGAAGATACATGGGAATAGCAGTATTGGAACGAGCCTTGCTATTTAGAACGTCCCCCTGGTCCCAGGTTTAAAGTATAACCTACTGAGTGTGTCTCAATTACGAGATAAAGGTTATAAGATTTTGTTTGACTCACATGGCTGTACTGTAACTGATTCTGAGATTGAGAAAACAATTTTATTTTCCCCCCGTACTGAAAATGTTTTCATGATCCATCTGAGCAAAAAGTTTTTAAAAAATTTTCTGTTTAGTATCCACTGAAGAAAAATCTTAGCTATGGCATAGAAAGTTAAGACATGCTAGCATGAACTTACTCTCCAAGCTTGCGAGGAAGTATTTGGTAGAAGGATTACCTAGTATTAAATTTGATAAAGATCACTTGTGTGATTCTTATCAATCAGGTAAACAGACTAGAGAATCCTTCAAGAGTAAAAATGTAGTATCTACAGAGTGACCACTTGAACTCTTACACTTAGATCTTTTTGGTCCAGTTCAACCAATAAGCTTGGGTAAAAAGAAAAATATGGGTTAGTGGTAGTAGATGGCTTTTCTTGTTTTACTTGGGTACTATTTCTCAGTAGCAAAGCTGACTCTTTTGAACACTTTTCAATTCTTTACAACCGTATTGAGACTGAGAAAGATTTAAAAATTGCTCACATCAGAAGTGACAACGGGAGGGAATTCGAAAAACAATTCTTTGAAGATTTTTATAACAACAAGGGTATAGATCATAACTTCTCAGCTCCTAGAACACCTCAACAAAATGGGGTTGTTGAAAGGAAGCATAGGACACTTATTGAAATGACCAAAACCATGCTCAGTGAAAACAATCTTCCAACATATTTTTGGGGTGAGGCTAATACACCCTGTTACATTCTCAATAGGGCTCTCATCATACCCATATTGAAGAAAACACTCTATGAGCTATGGAAATTCGAAAACCTAGAATTGGTTACTTTAGGCTTTTGGATGTAAATGTTTTATTTTGGATACTAAGGACAATCTTAGGAAGTTTGACTCTAAGTCTGACGAGGGGATTTTCCTTGGATACTCAACATCCAGTAAAGCTTATAGAGTCTTTAACAAAAGAACATCAATAGTAGAAGAATCAGTACATGTAGAGTTCGATGAAACTAACCACTCTATGCATAAAAGAATTGAGGCAGATGATGCTGATGAGAACCTAAAGATTGATGGTACTGGAAACCCTATTGAGAGGACTACAGCAGCTTAGTACGGTACTGAACCAAGATCAGACATCAGTCATCATACAGAGAATAACTCAGTAGACCCAGTGCCCAATATTGGTACTAAAGGTATGGATACTGAAACTCAGTTCAATAATCTTCATCTAACCGAGACTGTAGGAACTTCTCAGTAGATAGGTGACATTGTTGGAACCCAAGAAGAAGATGACAATGCTGGATTCCCAAGAGAAATAAGATACCATAGAAGTCATGTTCTTGAAAATATCATTGACCGATTTAAGAACCGTATGATGACAAGGGCCCAGCTGAACAGATACTTTGAAAATGTGGCATTCGTATCAATACTGGAGCCAAAGACCTTTAAGGATGCTGAGCATGATGAGTACTGGATGATAGCCATGTAAGAAGATCTAGATCTGTTCAAGAGAAACAAAGTATGGGATCTAGTACCCAGTCCCAGCGGTAAATCAATTATTGGAACAAAATGGGTTTTCAAGAACAAACTCGACGAGTCAGGTAATATAGTTAGGAACAAAGCCAAACTGGTGGCACAAGGGTATAATGGCACAAGGGTATAATCAATAAGAGGGTATTGATTATGGTGAAACCTTTGCCCCATTAGCTAGATTAGAAGCTATTAGAATCATGTGTGCTTTTGCTAGCCACATGGGTTTTAAGCTCTTTCAGATGGATATCAAAAGTGCCTTTCTCAATGGATACATTGAGGAAGAAGTTTTTGTTAAACAACCTCCTCGCTTTGAGGATCATCAGTATCCTGACCATGTTTTTAAATTAAGAAAAGCCCTTTATGGTCTAAAATAGGCACTACGTGTCTGGTATAAGAGATTGACCAGCTTCCTGATCTCTAAGGATTTCTGTAGAGGCAAAGCTGATACTATCCTTTTCATAAAGAAAAAGTCTCAGCATATACTACTTGTTCAGATATATATTGATGATATTATCTTTGGTAGTACAAATGAACTGTTGTGCAAAGATTTCAGTAGTATAATGCAAACTGAGTTTGAAATGTCTCTGATGGGAGAATTGAATTTCTTCCTTGGACTACAAATCAAACAAAGTAAAAATGGAATTTTAATTAATCAGTCTTAGTATACCCGATAGATACTGAAGAAATTCGATATTGAAAACTGTAAGTCAATCAGTATCTTATGAGCTCAGATACGGTACTGAGTGACGATAAGTCTGGACAATCAGTTGATCCTAAGCTCTATCGTGGTATGATTGGATCCCTATTATACCTAACTGCTAGTAGACATCATATAAATTTTTCAGTATGTTATTATGCATGTTTTCAATCTAATTCGAAGGACTTACATCTAACAGCTGTAAAGCGTATATTGAGGTATTTGCATAGTTCAAAAGATGCAGATTTGTGGTATCCAATCATCTCAAACATCAAGCTGATGGGATATACTGATGCGAACTATAGGGGAGATGGACTGGAAAGGAAGACTACATCAGGTGGATGTCACTTCCTTGGAGAGTGTTTAGTGGCATGGTTCAATAAGAAGCAAGCCTCAGTAACACTCTCAACGACTGAAGCTGAATACATTGCTGCTGGAAGCTGTGTTGCTCAACTTCTGTGGATTAAGAAATAGCTCGAAGATTTTGGAATTAGATCAGAAGCTATTGAAGTTAAGTGTGATAACAAGGGTGGCATTGCTCTGTCCAAGAATCCAGTTCAGCACAGCCAAATGAAGCATGTCAATATCAGACATCACTTCATCAGAGATCATGTTCATAAGGGAGATATCAAGCTTATTTTTGTTCCTACTAAAGATCAGCTGGCTGACATATTCACTAAGGCATTGAGCAAGGAGAAGTTCAACACTCTCAGAAGGGCTATTGGAATGACCAACCCTCTTCAATAACACAGTACACTCCTTAATCCCTGTTATTTATTTAATGCTTGTATTACTTTTCCGAAATGTCACGTATTGTATTGACACGTATGCATCATCATCACAGATTTCAAATCAGTAACATATCCCGAGAGAGATCTTAAATGCATATACAGCTAACATGACTCTTTGGGTGCCTCAACCGGCTATATGCCATTTCAGAATTAAATTCCAAAAGTATTTCGTCTTTTCTCGACTGAAAACCTCTATAAATAGTTTCTCTCAAAAACCTCTTTACCACTCTCTGCTAAATACATCGCTCCCAAAAGGTTCAATAAGAACTCAATATCACGCTTTGAACTATGTATCATTTGGCACCTGCTGGAGAACAAGCCACTAAAACTGCCTATTCTGATCATCAATCAGATGACTCAGCTAAAACATTTTCTTCCTTATATGTGTTTGATTATTGAAATCCTCTAGTACTTTGCTATTGAACCAACTAAAGAGATGACGCCACTGACTGACTCAGTTATTGGTGAGAAGATACTGACCATACTGGAATTTGACAAGCCCTATATGTCAAAGGAGAGAGAACCTAAGGAGAAGGAACAAAAGGAGAAGGAACTAAGGGAAAAGGGGACAAAGGAGAAGGGAGCTCCTCCTGCCAAACTTCAGAAGCCAAATGAGCCAAAGTCTGACAAGACCAAAGGGGTAACTTTCAAGACTCTTGCGAAGACTTCTATCAAGATACCCAAATCTAAGAAGGTTGGTAAGCGTCTCGCTATTGAGGAAGAATCATCCGATACTGAGACTGAGGATGAAGAGTTAGCTGCTTTACTCAGACATGTTGAGAGGCATCCCGAAGGATCTCCATCCCCCAATACTGAGTTGCCTCCTCTCCATCAAGCTCCTATTGAGCAGTTCTTCCATCCAACTCCTATCTTTACTGCTATTGAGTGTGGCCCCTCAGTAGCCAATCCTTCTACTGATAATCCATCAGCTCCTTCTCCAATTAATACTGATCCTCCTATTCAATCTGCTCCAACTCTCTCTATTCAGCAAGTTATTCCTCCAAATACTAAAATAATTAAGATAGAGGATCATCACACCGAGGATGTAGCTGATGATCGATCCCAGTATGTGAATGACGAGAATTCTGAAGATCTACCTTCTCCTCCTCCTCCTCTTACTGATGTAGGTACTAAACCAAACAGTGTATCCCAATCTTCATCTGGGCATGAGGTTCCACTTCTATCCCCAGGTTCAGTAATAACCAATGCTCCTTCCTCAGTACCATCTATATTAGTTCCATTTCCTCCCTCTATACATGAAGAGACAGAACAATTAACTGCTCTTCAATCTCAAAGTGGGTATAAGGCTCCTTTTCAAGTATCCGGTTCAGTTCCATCTTCATCAGTTCCACCCTCTGAGCCTATCCATGAATTATATCTTTCTAGTCCATCACTACGAGCAGCCATTCAGTTAGTGGGGAACTTTATGGAGAACTTAAAGGCAATTGATGCTGAGGATCATCCTGATTCTCAACCTCAATCTCAGCCTCAGCCTCAGCCTCAGCCTCAGCCATAGCCACAGCCTGCTCTTCCAGCTCAAATCTAACCTTCTTCTTCTTAGAACTCTGAGCCAACCAGTACTATTCTCACCGATCTTATCACTCAACTTAAGGCTTAGCTCACTCAGTCTCCACCTACTGTTGCTTCTACTTCACTAGATATTCAAGCCTTCAATACCCTATTTAGTGAAGTGAACAGCTTGAAGGCTATGGTGCAAAATGCTACAATACTGCAAGCCTCTTCCTTCTCACTGACCATGATTGACAAAATAGCTGCTATTCAACTCAACATGGCCAGTCAGATGAATGAGGTTTAGACAGCGGTGAAGACTTTGCCTACTCCTCTAGTCTATGCTTCATTTGTTAGGTCTCAGCTTCAGCGAGATGTTGAGACCATCACTAAATATGAGGATGCACATAATTAGAATTTGGATATGCTGACTCAGATGATTAAGGAGTTTCAATCATCCAATACTACTCAATTCGAGGCAATAAGAGCCAATCAGAGGAAACTATCCTCTAAAGTCAAGCCTACTATGCCACAGCTTCCAAGCTTGAATCTGAGGTCAAGGGAATGTCTGCATATCTAATTCGTAGCTTTCTGTCCTTTTGTACTCAACTCATGAAGAATACCATTTAGAACACCCAAGTATTGATGATGATGGGCAGTGAGATTACAAGGACTAGCAGTGCTTCCTTTGCCTCTCAGTGGAATGAACTTCTTCCACAGATCATTCCTACTATGGAGGCTTTTCAGAAGACCTCAGATGACTTTGTCAGTAGGATTTCTCCTCTTCCTCGCACAACTTCTTCCAATATTCCACTTGCGTATTCTCCTGGCATTGATGCTTCCAAAATGAGGGAGAGAGCATCTGTGTCTCTGTAACAAACTCAGCAACAACCACATAAATCTAAAAAACGGCCTCCTAAGTCTAAACCTCCAAACCCTAACTCTACGTCTTAGGACTTCGATTATTTTCTATTGTTGCTATCATTTCATCATGTACTCAATGTCAATCTTTTATAAGAGCATCTGTGTCTCTGTAACAAACTCAGCAACAACCGTAGAAATCTAAAAAATAGCCTCTTAAGTCCAAACCTCCAAACCCTAACTCTACATCTTAGGACTTCGATTATTTTCTGTTGTTGCTATCATTTCATCATGTACTGAATGTCAATCTGTTATTAAATGAATTTTTTATTATCTCAGTTCGTATTCTTCAATATTCCTTCTTATATTTTTAGTATCTGCTTCCATTGCTTAAATACTTGAGTTATTTTGCTCTGATATTATTGGTTAATACCGAACTCACTCCTTTAATGAACTGAATAAATTTACTCCTTTAATTTTTCAAACACTCAACCACTCAGATGCTAAATTATTTTATCATTATCAAAATGGAGGGAGATTGTTGGAATACTATTTTAATTTATTTTTTAAGATGACAAAATAATACTAAGTGTGTTTTGAAAAATTAAATTTGGAAATATTTTTTATGTATCCACGTAGTGCTTTTAACTATTCGCTGAAGCGTGCAGATTATTGGATAATTTTTGTCTCTCAATACCGCTAATTCATACCATAAATAGAGGGACAAAAAGGAAGTTACAAAGGTTGTTAGCAGATTATGCCATATCAGGAAAAAAATCTGTACATCATCTGACCAATACTGCTCAGTACAGACCAAGGAACATCACCGTTGGAAATCCCTTGTTGAGGACAAACAAATTCATCAACGGCTGAAAAACAACTGATCCAAGGACCAGCACTCAATGGCTAGTCTTAATGGAGCAGTATAAATAGAAGAATTCCTCATTCAAGCAAGGTTACCAAGTTTTTGCAGAGAAATCAAGCAAGAAATTCCAAGCTAGAACTTTCAAATTCTCTGTAAAGCTATTAGAAAGAATACATTATGTTAGAACTTCAATAGTAAGAATTCTTTCTAAGCGTTGTAAATCTTCTTTTACACTTGTTGATTCTTAATATTGCTGAGGGTAAGCAGTAGTTAGCTTAGTATCCTATTGAGAACGGTATTTAGTAGCATGTTAGACTAAGCTGTAAAGGTTTGATTCCTACCTAAAAGGTCTTATAATAAATTGAATCTCAAGAGAAAGTACCTTGGAGACTCGACGTAAGCACTGAAGATAAGTACCGAACCAATATAAATCACTGTGTCCTTATTTTTAAGCCTTTACTTACTACCGTAAATTTTTTTTTATCAATACCATACCGAACTCTCATTTTTATACTGAAGAATTCAGTCATCTACTGAATTTGATATTGATCCGACCAGATTTTTTAGTACCTCAATACCAAATCTCTATTCTTTTTCTTCAACCTCTCAAAATTTTAAAAAGTATCAATTCATCCTCCTTTTAACTTTTTCGGTCATAATGAGATCTACGTAACATATACTATAATTTCTTCTGCTGCCAACCAAATAGAGGCTAGGATAAGCCCTTTGATAAAATTGGGATTTTAAATAAGATAGGCAAAATAATGGCTAATCTTCTTGATATAAGCTTTATAAATATCTTACCAACAAATAGTTCCTCCTCTCTTAGTGTTTTTTTCATTGGTCATCTTTATTGTACGCCAACAAACTTTCCATTAGAGAACTCACAGTAAAGTATAAATTTTATAGAATAATGTATATAGAACTTTTTAATTATTGCCAAATATGAAAACAATTTTTACACTTTTAGAATCAATAATTTTTTATTATTAATTTTTCTCATTTTTATATTTACCTTTATCCGTTATTTAATTATTTCAATTTATAATGCTGATAAATAAAAGTCAAAGCTCACCAATAATTTGGAGAAATTTTGTAGGTACTTTACAAAGGACTTATATATTGCAAACTTGGCAAAATAGATAGGGGATATCATCTTCTGTCTTCAACTCTTTAAAACATATACTTTAGCAAAAAATTATGTGAAAAAAAAATATATTTTCTCCTTGTATTATGAGTTTCTCAAATTCTCTCTTTTTCTTTAATTTTAAATATTTTCATTTACCATTCAAACCGTTCATTTTATGTGTATTTTGCTTTCTAAAAAATATTTATTTATTTTTTTTAATCTTTCAAACTTGCTAATAATTTATAATAAAATCCGAAAAATATGTATACATAAATTTTATTTGAAAGATAAAAAAAGGAACAGAACTTGTAAAAGAAGAGTATTAAAAAGATAAATAATTTAAGAGAAATATATAAAAAAAATAACTTTTAACATACAAAAAATAGAGAGAAGCATGTAATAATTTTAAAAAGAGTATATTACATACTAAAAAAGCCATCAAATACACAATATATATATATATATATATATATATATATATATATATATCCTTTTTCTATATTT
>CAOJCR014892673.1:0-10951 GCA_948330485.1 Euphorbia neoarborescens
GATCTCAACAGTTTGTATATGTTGAAGGTGAACCACTATAAAATCGAAGAGCATTCAATAAAAACTCACGAATCGCACACAGGGAAGAAACTGAATATAACTCGCACGTCAACCCTTGTTGAAGAAATCAAAATCCCATAATACAAACCCTAAAACTTTTTGTCAAGTTGTAAGTTTGAAACTAATTGAAAGATAAACCTAACAAGGAGCTTTCTCCAGCTATTTAAAAGGTTCTCAAAAATGTATCAAGAACCCCTCACACACATGGGGCCAACCAAGGGTAATTACATCAGAAAATTTAAATCAGAAAAACTGCATAAAAACCTAATCCCTAATGGTGCGCGTCGAGCACCGTATTGGTGCGCGTCGCGCACCTCTGCTCAAAATCCTTCTGCCCCCTCAGTTTTAATTATGCGCGTCGTGCACAGTACTGGTGCACATTGCGCACCTCTGCTTCGAAACATTCTACCCGTCAAAATTAATTATGCACGTCGTGCATAGGTGTAGTGTGCGTAGTGCATCATTCAGTTCCAGAGTCAACTTGTCCTTCACTCTTCTTTCGACCATATCTTCGTCGTCCGGTGTCCGATTTCGACGATCTAGGATCCGCTGGAAAGCTCGTAGCCTGAACTTCATTCCTCTTTTGATGTCCACTCCAAAATCCGCTCCCAACTCCTTCAAAATTCGATCCAAAGATCTTACCTTGTTTCTGCTTCACATCCGGACCTTACTCCTTTTCCTTCTACTGTGTGCTCGGGTAATCACCCTTGCATCATAAAGCTCAAAACACAGGTCATACTACCCTGTCCTTGGTCTTATAACCTTAGACTAACAAAAATAACCAAAACAACGACAAAAACGCCAAAACGTGTATCAAAACATAAATAATAAACATAAGTGAGAACGCATAAAACATTACAAACAAATGCCAAATATCAGGTGAATTATTCATCAATATGGTCTCTTCGCACCTAGAATATAAGGTCGAACGCGACCTTATAAACTACCCACACTTAGAGTTTTGCTTGTCCTCAAGAAATTAACCTGAAACTCAAGACTGGAAACCAGTCTCCACCCGCAAACCCCGTAAATTTTAACCATGCCAGTTCATCCATTCCAAACATGTAAAAGCAGTCCGTACAATAATAGCGGTCATTTATAGACAACAAACATAAGTACTACTGTTTACATGCTCAAAATAATCAAACGTAGAGGAACGGTAAGAGTCTATGCAACTACTTTTTAATCTGCCTCACAGATTTCACTCAAAACGCTCAAAAGATAAAGGTGGAAATAAAAACTCACACAGTCAAACCAAGCATGATTCACATAGCGAACTAATGGAAATCTTGGTGTAGTCATTGATAAAGAGCAACAAAATCAGAGAACCTCCGTGGCTTGTAACGTTCTGTGGGTAAGGGTAAGGTGTGATGGAAGTCATTTCGGGTTACGACTCCTAAATTCTCACTGACCATTTAAATTAACCAAATCTAGGGATCAGATGAGCAAAACAGAATTGCATCATTAATTGAGAGAATATAACATGCTAGCAACTTCAATATTGCTACTGTGACAGAAAAGAATACTAGGTAGGGAAAGTCAACTCAACACACCAGCTATAAACAAAGCTGAAAGATAAAACTGAATAATTGAATTTGGGTGCGAGATATTCATGAATCAAACACTTATAGATTCACCCTACACTTATTTTTAGAACATAACAATGATTCAGAGGGAAAGAAACAAAGAACTCTGAGTCACAAAAGAAATCACTAAGAAGGTACAGTGATGATAGAAGTACATAACAGAAGAAGTTGCTATTTATTGTTGCAACAAGACGAATCTTTTTTTTTCATTTTTTTATTATATTTTTTTATTGAACAATTCTCTTTTTGGAAGATAGAATCTACCCCAGAATAATTTAGAAAGTGAGGTACGGAATAATGTTCAGCAAAGAATACAGGGGAGGGTGGTTAAAGGAAATCAAAGTGACAGGAAATGGGCTTGTAGCATTAAGGCACTTTGCCTTGTAATGTGGCTTTCAAAAGAACAGGCTAAAGCTCAAAATGGGTTCTAAAGGGATAATAATTGCATTAGGTTCAAAGAAGGTTTAACAAAAAGAAGTGTGCAGTGGAAGTGTGTGAACATGTGGCAACATCCTAAGGGTCTCTACATACTAAGTTCTACTCATGCAAAGTGCAAGTCCACACCGAGTTCTATGATCTAGCATGCATTGACTGACTGTCTCTCACAACAACATGGAACCGAAGTGAATGTGGTCCAATAGGCTCAAGTCAATTCTCACTTTTTAGTATAAGAGAGTACATGTGTTTAAAGCTGCGTTACTCTTTCATTGTTCCAAAACACTATCTTAATTCAAACATGAAAACAGCAGTAAATATTCGAACCACTACATATGACAACCCTTATTAGCTTTCATGACATCACGATGTTCAAAGAATGGGTTCACCAGCACAAACAAGTAAATTCCAGAATACTAGCCCAAAGTGTCATGGCATCTTACTTAAAAGACCAACACAGAAACTCAGCTTCTGGCATAGCTAGATAACAAAGAAATCCACAGTTCAAAAAAATTCACGGGATTTCATCATTTATTCGGCATTCTTTATGAAACATGCACACAAAACACTAAACAAACAAAAGCAAGCAACAAAAAGGAAACAAACACCAGCATGCAAAACCAGTCCTGCACTACTGCATACTTATCAACCTTGCTATATACTACTGCATACTTATCAACCTAGCTATATAAGCAAGCAAAACTAAAAAAGAATAGTTGCCACCCCACACTTAGATTGCACTAAATTCCAAAAGTGCAATGAAACATAGTGCAAAATAAGAGTAGAGAGCAAATACAGGAAAATAAGAGACTCACTACTGCTAATCTGGTAGTGGCGGCTATGGGTGGAGCTATCCATGCTCCTATCGAAGCTGGGCCAGCTGATCCTCTATATGCTGGAATTGCGCATCATGGGCGTCAAACCGCTGGCCTATCATCTCGAAACCAGCTCCGATATAGAGCCTCAGATCCTGGAACTGCTGGCGGATCTCGTCCATGTGATCCCCTTGTGGATATGTCTCATGTGGTACAGTAGCAGGGGGATCCACCGCATCCTCTGGCTCCTTATGCTCCTCGGCCTTATCCTCCTCCATGGTCTCTAATGGTCTCTTACCCCGGCTGCCTTCTCCTATCCCTGATGCAGATGCATCTGCTGTTGACACAACATCCATGTTCTTGCTTGTGAGCCTAATAGGTGGAATGCCTTGAAGCTCATTACAGTAGGTGGCACCTAAAATGTGCCGAGCAAGAATGGTGGCAATGTTCCCCAATGAGAGCACTCCTCCTTTGATTCGTTTACTTCTAGTCACAAGGCAATCAACGACAAAGGTAGGAATATCTAGAGTGTGATGGCGGGTAGCATGGAAAATAATCTGGAGATTTATCTGTGTGACCTTGCTAGCCTCCGGTTTTCCTTGCATATTCCAACAGGAAAACTGCTGTAGCAGTCGGAGAGACTTGCTCCGGATGGCTGCGGTCTTTGCCACTCGACTATCATAATAAGCACCGCCTGAAATCTCTTGCCAAATGGCATGCTCAGACTCACCAGCGTGCCATCCCAATTCAGCGCTACCCGTACTTTTGAAGATGGCATTCAATTGATCTTTATCTAGAAAGTATGGCTTACCGAGAAGCCGAAAAGTCAGACACAAGGTGGGTCGGGTGCTCTTGACCACATACGAGACATGAAACTCGTGTACCAATGTGGGGTATATAGGAATCGCTGTCCACGCTAAATCAGCCCATCCTAATGTATGCAGAAGGTTGTTGAACTCCTCAAACTCACCGGCTTCATGGAGTGCTTGGGCATTAAACAGTCTGAAAGGGAAAATTGGCAACTTCTGGATGCCCTCATAAGCTTTCACTTCAGCCACAGTCAGTAATGGAAATGGGCATTTAACAGCCTTGGAGTACCCAGTTAACTCAGCCTTGTGGCTGTTGTGCAGGGTCATTCGGTACAGCAGGGGGATTGACAAAGGTTCCTGCCCCTTTTCTTCCTGAACGCTTTATCCTGGCGAAGAAAAGAAAAGCAAAATGAGAAACACAAATTTAAGAAAGAACCAAGTAAGGAAAAAAATGAAAAGAGACAAAGCAAGGATCAGAGGCAAACAAAATAAACAAAACAAAACAAAGTGGGAGTGTTAAAGCAACATGAACTGTTAAGCTCTTAATTAGCTTGGCAAACGCTGGAGCACACAAGTCAAAATAACCAACTTTTGCAACAAATTTATCGTGGTCGAACACGAAAGATATTATTAGTCAATGTAAAAGCTCAAGATAGGGTAATTGCGAGATCATTATCATCCTAAAGTAGTATAAATCATGACTTGGCTCACTCCCAACTTTGTTAGATCACACCTAACTGCATTGATACACTCAGCATACCAGAAACCATATAACACAGACGAATGTTGTCAACAGCCCCATTGAACTATCCCCCATAACCCACTAATGATTCACGATTAAACTCCTAATCCAACCCTATTCTTAGTAGCTTTCCATTTTTTGCTGAATAACAACAGAGAATCTCGTTGATAAGCTAAGTGGACATTCGTATGAGAAAATAAACGAGTAACATCCTAAAATAGTAACCATGTCAGAGTATAACCACCAGGAGAAAACAAAGATTGAGTAATAATTGAATAGTTCAAACAATGTAAGGAGTGAGCCATTTCCAAAGGTGAACATGCGCAACTCATCTCCCTAATATGAATTTAAGCTCAAAGAAACAAGGGATTAAGATGGAGAGAAGTAAGAAAACGTACCTCGTCGTCATAGTTCAACCTAGGTCAGAAAATCAAAATTTGGGGCTGTAGAAATTGGGCGAAATCGAGAGCAAATGAATGATGAGAAAAAAGGGCGACATATTCCGGTGAAACTCAGGTGAATGGCGGAAAAGATTACAACCCGTGGGGAAGATTTCGTTAATGTAGTGAAGAGAGAATGAGGGAGTATGTCGGCGTCGAAGGAGAGCGTGGAGAGAGATTAGATTTTAGGGTTTTATGTAAAATTATTTTTGTTTCTTTTTATATTTTTTTTTATTTGGCTGACTTAGTGCGCGAAGCGCACTAATTATTTTGGAAGAACAGAAAGGTTGCGCGACAGGATGCGCGTGCGCATCTTGCTGCATAAACCTTCTGTTTGCTACAAATAAATAGTGCGCGATGCATACTACTTTGGTGCGTGTCGCGCACATACATTTTTTATTTTCAACATTTTTTTCTTTTTTTACTTACCTCGAATTCCGTGCCTTCCGCTTTTCGATCCATGCATTAGACTCTTATAAAACGAAATAAAACACACCACAAAAAAGTGAAAAACAAAAGCAAAAATTTTATATCTTACAAGTGCTATATTTATAGTCGGAATAGCTCGAATTTCTCTTGATCATTGTGCATCTTGGAGGCGCATCGCCTCTTTCTCTCCGAACTCGACTCCCTGGAAATACTGCTTCAATCGATGCCCATTCAACTTCTGTATCCCCTCCGGTGTCTCGATCTCCACTACCCCGGATGGGTAAATCCTATGCACTCGAAATGGACCCACCCATCGACTCCGCAACTTACCTGGAAAAAGCTTTAACCTAGAGTTATACAACAAAACAGAATCTCCAGGGTTAAACTGCTTCTCTAATATCCTCTGGTCATGCCATTTTTTAGTCTTCTCCTTATAAATTTTTGCATTCTCATATGCGCTAAGACGAAGCTCATCCAACTCATTAAGCTGCCTCAGATGGAGATCACCTATAGCTTTAACATCAAAATTCAAAAATTTTAAAGCCCAAAATGCCTTATGTTCTAATTCTACAAGCAAATGACATGCCTTACCAAAAACAAGACGATACAGGGAAATTCCTATAGGAATTTTGTAAGCTGTCATAGCCCACATTGCATCATCCAACTTAAGGCTCCAATCTTTTCATGATGCATTAACAGTCTTTTCTAAGATTCGTTTGATCTCCCTATTTGTCACCTCAATAAGGCAGGATGCTTTCACAACTGAGAAGCAGAAGGAGAAAGATAAAAGTAATCGAAAAATCATTTTCGAAGATCCCCAGTAATCTGAAAGTGATCTTGTTCCCAATAGCCAGGATAGCCTCCTCTATAATCATCAAGGCTCGGCAAAACTTTTTGCTACAGAAGCTGACTTGCCACCCTTTACACATCATCCGGTAAATACTTAAGAGATGTCACTTTCCCGAAGAAGCAATCTCAATTAGAGCAATGAAGAGGTGGGACAATATAGCACAACAGAAAGCTCTATGTGGTTTACTCCAGATCCCTTAAATAACACAAAGAACTACTCTTCTGTGAGAAAGCACAAATTTTGGAAGAAGCTGGCCAGAGTAGGGAAAAAACAATGTTTTGTAGTGGAATTGGCTGGGGCAGAGACTGGGGCTCGATCCTGCAAAAGAAAACTGGTAGAAGAAGAAGTGCTAGAAGGGAGCAAGACAAGACCTCCCATGAAAGGTTGTATTCTGATGGAAATCGACCAAAACAAAGTGATGGCCGCTGCTTAGCAGGGCTGCCTTAAGAAATGAAAATACTCAGTTGGAATGTTCAAGGGCTGGGAAACCCTAGGACGATCCAAACACCATCTCGTTATACGAGATAGTACTGCCTGGATATACTCTTCTTGATGGAAACTAGGGTAAGGAGAGATGGAGCTACTAGTATACAAAGAAGATTCACCGGTTTGGATTTTTTTTTGTGGTTGAAGCTATAGGAAGATCAGGGGGGCTGATACTCATCTGGCATAAAGAAATCGACCTTTACATTACAGCCTTCTCCCTTCACTGTATTAATTTTGAGATCCTTACAAATGGGGGGACACTCTATGGAGGGGATCGGGGTTTTATGGCTGGTCAGAAGGAAAAAATAATCCTCTTTTATAGAGCCTTTTAAGGGAAATTAGCAGACAAGGTACGGCTCCTCTAGTTTGTGTTGGGGACTTTAACGAAATAGCCTTCTCACATAAGAAAGAAGGAGGTTCAGAGAAGTCTTACCGAGAGATGGCAGCTTTTCGTGGGTGCCTAAGTGATTGTGACCTTTTCGACTTAGGCTTTAAGGGACCTCAGTTCACATGGACTAACAGGCGAATGGGTGCAGAAGCTATTAAGGAAAGGCTAGATCGGGTCATTCGGCAAACATAGTGGCATTTGATGTTCCCAAAAGCGATAATCTTCCACCTTCCCCGAATTTCATCTGATCATTGTCCTCTACTATTGGATACAGAAGGAATACAAGAGAGGGGTACCAAACCTTTCCGATTTGAAGCGATGTGGATTAAAGACGATAGTTACACAGATGTGGTTAGACAAGCTTGGTCATCCGGATTGGAGAGGTTCGGGGTTACAGAACAAATCTCAGCATGCTCTTAAGGGCTTAAAAGGTGGAACAGAGATTGTTTTGGCCACGTGGGTAAACAATTGAAAACCCTATAGGAGGAACTACTACATTGGGAAACGGCTACTTGGCATACCCAGTGTGAGGAGAACCAAAGAAGGCTTGAAGGAAGGATCACATCACTTCAGGAGAAGGAAGAAATTTTATGGAGACAACGATCAAGGGCAGCTTGGTTGAAAGAAGGGGACCGAAATACAAGGGTCTTCCACCACAAGGCAAGCAGCAGAAGGAAAACAAATACAATTACCAAGCTAAAAGACTCAACCGGTGTTATAAAAGATGATGAAGGAGGCATTCAAGATATCATTGAGAAATACTTCGCTGAATTATTTTCATCTTGCAGCCCTGAGCTCAATCAATTCCCGGATCAATATGTGACTAAAAAACTCTCCTCAGAATAGATGGAATGTCTCAACTGCCCTTTCACTAATGAAGATGTTATGGAGGCACTGATGCAATCCGATAGCTTCAATGTGACAACCCGACTTATTAGTATGTGTATTGGCGGAAACAATACACTAAGTTGAGTCATCGAAAAAGCGAAAAATTTTAAACTTTAAAATTTTAGATAGAAATGATTCAATAAAGTAACATTTATTGAAATAAGTAAAACTTAATATCCAAAAATATTTTAAACTTAGAAGTTTGATTCTAACTTATTACAAAGGTAAATCCTACTGTTCTCGCACAATTCCCACATACAACTCAACAATCAAACATCACCTGCAAAATCTGAAAAATGGTTGCCACTGAGTGATGAGTAACTAAATCACCCATACTCAAATGTTCAAAATCAAATAAAGAATACATGATAGAAAGTAAAAAAAATTTAGATAAATAAAACAAGTGGTATAAAATAAAAAGTAATTAAATTTCAAATCTTAAATCAAATATGTAAAATTTCGAGAAACATAAATTTGATATAAAATATAATTCATAAATGCTAATAACTTTGGAAACAAATCAAATGAACCTTAATAAAATCAATGGTTCTCAAAATAAACAAATCAAATGAACCTTAATAAAATCAATGGTTCTCAAAATAAACAACTCAATACCATCACGTTGCATTAGAACAGAAGCTTGGGGAAAAAGACCAAAGTCCCCGGATCCCATGGTGGAAAAAACTGCAATCTACCCAAATCAATGTCAACAATGTCTAAGAATGGCCAAACTCTACCATAAATAGAGGAAAATACCGCAGTCCCCTATCTTATGAGAATGACAAATATGACACCCACGAGGAAAAACCGCAGCCAAGTAGGTTTCCCATTCACAGAGGAAAATACCGCAGTCCCCCGCCAAATGAGAATGCCAATCAACAATCAAGGGAAATTACTGTCCAATTATCGAAAAAGACCGCAATCCGATAATTACCAATAGCAACACAACAATAAGGAGATAAAAGCAATTTCAAAATCAATAATACAATAGGTGCCACTAAGGTCATACCCTCAAATTCAATTCCAAATCAAATCCAATAAAAGGTCTATAAGGTACCACTTTAGATTTACTCTTAGGAACACAAATCAGTTTTCTCAAAAATCAATATGTCACAATAAACTTACCAAATATAATTTGAATACCAAAATCAAATTTTACAATAAAGTTTCTTCCTTTCCGAAAACATCAAATACATAAAATTTCTCAAAACTCAAATTCATTTAAATAGAATCAAAACAATTAAATATCAAAATAGCCAAATTCAACCCACTACATGTACACCATTATATGTGATAGATAAACTGGAATTCACAAAAGAGGACTTACAATACACAAATTACCACTTTTTAAAGTCAAAGACCAAATTCTGCTTGTACACTAAAAACTGGACAAATCACATATCTGTTTTAAAACACATTTTAAAAATACATCTACCAGCCCAAAAATTAAATAAAAATCATAGAGACCTTCTTTTGCATGTTAAGTTTATTAGGAAATCGAAATTTCTCAGTTTGGACCTTTATACAAAAAGTTATGCATTTTTAAATAAAACTAGGTCAGAAAGTTTCCTGCCCAAAAACAGATTTCATAGCTCGACTTCCACTGAGATTTTGGACATAAAAGACACATAGTTTGACAAAACTTTATAAAAATGAGTTGTATCCCTATGCCTTAGAAATTTATAAGAGTTGGAATCATTCAAAACCGAGTTATACAGAAGGAGAAATCATACAAATACTGAAAGGCATGCAGTCTGAAATTCTCCCAGTAATAGAATTGATAGGTCAACTTACACAGAAAATTTGAGGACGAAAAATACATTATTTGACGCAACTTTATAAAAGAAGTTGTAGCCCTATGTCTTAAAAACAAATCTGAGTTGCAAAGTGAGAGAAATCGATTAAAAACAAAAAAATGTGCAATCTGGAAAATCTGTAAAACCTTAAAAGAAAAACCCTAATTTTTACCATACTCCCAAATTCATTCAGTAACCATATTGTGACATGTTGAAAGTATGAAAACACAGATGCATTCAACATAAAATTCACTTCAAACAGCAATAATGAACCGAAAACAATAAAGGAATACAAAAGTGCAAAATCATTCGGCCATATCAAGAAACATATCAAAATAAAAAATCCATAACCATGCATTATCAATTCAATTCGAAGCGTGAGAATAGGGGTAAGGTAGTTACCGCGATGGAGCGAAACGAGATTAACAAAGAGGGAAAACCAAATAGCAAGAAGGTAAAGAGAGAGTTCCCAGAATTTCCAGCCCAAGAACAACCGAGCCATTTTAAATTAATGCAAGAACTATTCAGAATTTCTTCTTGATATGAATAGGCCGAAAACAATGGGAAAAGAAAGAGACAATTTACCTCAATAGAATGAAGATTACGGCTCTAAGAACATAGAGAAACCGAAACAAGGAGAAGAAGAATGCTGTCAAAAAATGCACAGCCCCAAAACAGGAAAGATGGCGGTCGAATGTCTCACAAGAAAGACCTCACAACTCTCTCAGATTTTTGGTGTGTGGTTCGAAATGCAAGGAGAAGGGAAGAGGGAAATCATTTAACTTAATGGAGAGAAAATATAGACTGAATTAGATTTTAGGGAGGAAATAAGGTGCTCAACCGAATGGTTAAGGAAAGGAACTGAATTATATATTTTTTTCCTTAGTTCATAATCATGCAATAAGGTAGGTGTTGTTATGGTAACCTTTGGTTTTAGGAAACTAATGAAAAAAATATTCTTACCATTTCTCCCTAACCATACACGTCCCCTAGATGTATGGTTACTACAAAAATTTGTTCATACAATGCTATATTCCAAAGCCTGACTGAAATACTCCTAATAAAAATATTAATATTGTTATCTCTATCATATCTTTACAAGAAAATAATGTATACATATATGTATGAGCATAGGCCGTAAGATATGGCCTAGAAATAAGTCATTTTATTGAGTTAAGGATTAATTAAAAAGGATAAGGAAAGAATTAAAAAGGTTAAGGAAAGAAT
>CAOJCR014896171.1:0-12186 GCA_948330485.1 Euphorbia neoarborescens
CTTGAGTAATCTCATTACAAGGTGAATGCCTTACAATTACTAGCCCAAATCCTTCACTTTGATTTTCCCTTTTTCACCCTTTTTCTCCAAATCACTTTTAGGTTATTTTCCATAAAAATATCAAGTTTAAACATTTTCAAAGGATCGAAACCACACTTTTCTATTTTCTAGTCTCTATGGAAAAACTCATGTCTTGAAAAAAAAATGAAAAAAAGAAAAAAAATTCAAAAAAAGAAAAAAAGAAGAAAAAAAAGAAAAAAAAAAGAAAAAAGAGAAAAAGCATCTCTTAGAGACTAGTATTCTTTTGTTTCGAGTTTGAACTTCGTATTTTCAGTTTTTGTAACCTATTATTTTTTTTGTGATTTGGAGTTTAACAGTAAATTAAACTTTTCCATACCTAACCTTAACCTCTAATATTACAACCCCACAGGTTCTCTGATTTTGCTCCTTGACCAATAACTGCACAGAGATTGCCATTTGATCGCTATGTGATGTGTATTTTGTATGGTTAAGTATGATTTTGTTTACCTTGAATCTTTGAGCGAATTGAGTGACATCCAGTGAGGGGCAATATTGGTTGTATAAGCTCTAATCGTTCCTTTTTGTTTGATCGGTTTAAACTTGGGGAATATGGGTATCTAAGTTTGTTGTCTGTATGTATCCATTTTGTTGTTTGGATTATATTGCATGCTTAGAATTGATGGGTATGGCATGGTTAAATTTCAGTTGGATTTTCAGGTGAAATCTTATATCTCTATGCCTTGTTTTGAGTTATTTGCTTGAGGACAAGTAAAGCTTTAAGTGTGGAGTAGTTGATAAGGCCATATTTGACCTTATATTATAGGTGTTAATTGTGATTTAGTAGCAGATAATTTGACTCGTTTCATGTGTTTTTGTTTGTTATTTCATGCATTTTTAGTTTTTCTTGCATTTTGATCATTTATGCATATTTTGGTTATTTTTCGGTTTATTTACATTATTTCCCTATTGTTTTGATCCAAGGTCATTGAGACCAAGGATGTGTATATTTTAACCTGTTTATTGAGTTTGATAGTGTAGGGGATGAGACCTGAGATGATTACGAGCCGAGGTACGTGATTGAAGTCCAATTGGTGCTTAAATGTTCATCCATCAACTTGGGAGCCGATTTTGAGGTACTTCAAGGCCGAATACGGAGATTCTTATTAGAGACAAAGTTGAAGATAACTCTTTTAGCTTTTCAACGGATTTAAAATCACGTAAATCGGAGATCCAACGAGAAAGTCATGATAAAATGAAGTTGAGGCACTGAAGCTGTCCAGATTTAACCAAGAGAACCCACACGTGAAATCCATTCCACATGAGTTCATTTTCACGTGTCATGCACGTGTGACACTTTTGAAACTCAAATCTTCAATGAAACGTGAAATTAAACTCACACGAGTTGGATTTCACGTGTCACGCATGTGTGACCTTACGAAAATTGATTAAATCAGCTGTTTTGTTAGGTTTTTAATTCCTTTTTAGCATTTAATATAAATAAAACATTATGTATTAGGGTTTTCTCATCCATAAACTTTGTAACAACCCTTTCCCCTACTAGTACTTGATCCTAAGCTTGAACAACTCAGTTTGGTGCGTAGAACTTGGCTCTCGTTTGTGGAGATTTTCTCCATTGATTCAATTCCGACAGCCGGAGTCCGGTTAACGGTATTTTAAGGATAGTTTTTCTTTTCATCTTTTACTTTTAACTAGTTGTGAACCGCGACAGAGATTTGGATTGACGTTTCATATTTATTTCCTTTACCTTTGATTGATGATTATTTATGATTAATGTTTGAATGATTATTGTTCTGCAATTTTACTTGATTTCGTACATTGAAAAGGTTTAATCTGATACGCTTCATATAAGTCTGGTCTTATCGGGATTGACAACCCGGAAATCATAGGGAATTGACACACCCACGAAGTTACGGACCCTTAGTTTCTGAACCTAGAACTGGTCCTACCGCTTACAAACGGAGAAATAGGCTAGCGACTTATAAACCTAGGTTTGAAGGATTGATAGAATTGCATGCATTTTATTTATATGTTAATCTGTGTTTATTATTAATCTGAAGTTTCACTCCATCTCATTCCGGGGAAGTTATAGGGATCTGGATCACATTAGTTAGGTTTAGATAGTTAATTATCCAATTTTTATCCGCTCAAACAATTAGGATACTGAGTAGACCGGTGCTTCTAGGGTATTTCCCTATGGGATCAATACCTGGACTTTAGAACCAAATTTTATTATTTGACAACGACATGGTTCACTGCCCTAGAGTTGAGTGATCAGAGCATTAGTTTTTATAGCTACTGTCGACACTTACCATATAACCTGAACTTTGACTCAGCTGTTACTCGATTAGTCGCTGGAATTCTACAATTCAGAGTCCAAAAATCCTCCATGGAGAAGGCGAAGAAATTTTTCAAACTAAGCAAACAAGAATTGGAGACTGTATGTCAACTCGCCATCCATCCTTACTGAGTCGGCGTCGACCCTAGTTTCTATAAAGATTTCGCTTTAAGAGGTATACGAGTCGATCAGGTGAAACTTGGCTTCATATTTTGCATTTTTAAGATCCATCCTGGTCTCATTGTAACATAAAATGATACTCTCTTTCAATTTGAAACCCCTTTTTTCTGAAGTACATGGTCTATCAGTCAATCACTCATTTTGCATTTGATTTTTTTTTGCTACTTGATTAGAATTGAGTCGATTTATTTTGTCAGGATAGAACCCGTAAGATACCTACAGGTGCTATTGTGAATCTGATTGATGAATTAGGTGGTACGGTGGTATATGTTGAAGGTCTTCCTATGAATGTCTTTGTGGATATGTATATCTCATTTCTTTCTCTGCGAATCTCAATGTAATCAAACACCTTTCCTTCTATCTCTCTCACTCTCTGTTTTCATATTTATTTTTATTTTTCATTCCTTAGTCTTCTGATTTTTGTTTCATAAGAAATTTTCCAATTCTAGCCACATTGACAATGCATTAATCCTTTTTTTTCAATTTGGTTTTCATTTGATTGTTCTATTAAATTTAGCTTTTGATGATATCCTGTTTTCTTATCACACTGAAGGGTTGAGTTGGGTGTGTTACATATTTGTTGGAGTGTTATTGTTGGGTACTACAGATGCAACATTGCTTTGTACTGAACTTCGCCAACTAGTGTTTATGAAAATTTGCTTTCTGGTTCAGGGATCGAATACTGGCATTTGTATAGTCTGAAAACCATATGCTCATGCTAGCTTCTCTTGTTATATTGCTTATATTGTTAGAAGCTATTATTTATGCTCTAGTATTTACAATTTCATCAAATGGTTTACTTTGTAAAAAAATAGTTATTGATTTCTGTTGTTGAATTACTTTTTATTTTTTGGTATTGCATTGGGCATACAGATATCGATCGTTTACTGGCTTCAACTCTTGAGATACTATTATGCAGTATGGGCTGGTAAATGGCTAACAGAATTTATTTTGCTTCACAGTTAAATTCACCAGTTCAATTGCATTTTAGGTTTTCTAACAATGAATTCTGGATGAAAGTTACCAATTTTTGTAGCATGTTGGACTTGAGGAAGCATATTATTATTTCATTTGGAAATTATTTATTATATATTCTAATTTATGAGAGATGGAAAGGATTTAACCCTTGGTTATTTGTTGTAATGGCACAATACTTTCTTTTGAGTGCTGTATTTGATGCTTTATATCACATTTTTGCTTTGACAGATGACATAGTCAAAGTTCTACTTTTTTTTTATGAATAATTTGCTATTGAACTACTAATACTTTCTATCCTTTCTACTTTTTTGTGAATAATTTACTATTGAACTACTAATACTCTCTATACCTACTCTATGGTGAATTTTAAATTTTATCTAATCATGAAATGCCTAGCTAAATAATTTTTTTTTTCTGGTTTACTGCCTAATTTGCTTATGGTATGAATATCATATATTGAGATGATATACAGTTTAGAGCAAAAGATGTTAGTCTGAGGAGTGCATGTATTTTAAATATTCATAAATGAATGAATATTTAGATGCGATTATACTTTCACCTATAGATTTAGTTACAAATAGTCTTATTAGATAAAGTATTTCTTGAAACTTTTGATTTCTAATACTGATTTATGTAGATTTGCTATTTTTAATAGTTTCTGCATTGTTGTCCTGTATCAAAAGTTTTCTGTGATATATGTTATCATTACTAAAGAATCAAGCTCCTCATGTGTGTGTATTTGGGAATGTCAATTTAATATGCTTTTGTTGGGTTTATTTGATGCTAATGATGAACTTTCAGAGGGACTGAAAATGTCAATTTATCTTGTCAAGGCACTTACTTAATTCTATTGTGTTTTCTTTATCCCAAATTTATTGTGCTTTTTTTAGAGTCATTCTGATTCATATGGGTAAATGCGTACTGTCAATGTTTGAACATGGGTTGGTCAATTCTTGAATAAGAAAGGAAGGGTCGATCTTTCTCCCATTTGCCACTAGTTCATTATTATTATTATTATTATTATTATTATTATTATTATTATTATTATTATTATTTTCTGATTTCTTTTTGAACTAGATAATTGAAATCTTTGTCAAGAATGACGATACAACCAAGCTATACTCATGGTAACTATTAGATAGGGCTGTTTTGTGGAACGTTAGATGTTATCCCTGTGCCGGTAAAGTTTGAGCTACTATTATTTAACATGCGTCCCTTTTAAATATTAGTATATCTCTACATTGGCTTATGTTGAACTTAAGGGAATCACAGTGTTACTAAGTGACAGGAGGTAAAGGAGCTTTTAATTAACTTTACCTATTAGAAATTCCAGTTCTTTCTTCCAATTATTTGCTGGCTTCCATTCCTGCTGCCCTCATTATTACTTAATCATCAACCTTGTTTTTTCATGCTTAATTATTACTGCTGCCCTCATTATTACTATGGGATTTAATTATTATGTGGGAAATGGGAATCTTGTGTTTTTTCTTTGTGCTTTTCTGTTCCTATTCTGTTGTCTGAGAATATATTCTGATCCCTACTCTAAGTTATCAAATGATTCCACTCAATTTGGTTTTTTGGGATTATTTTATTTACTAATCCAAGCTTAACTTAGATCTTGATCTAATTATCTTGTTTTGACATAGCTTTATATTTTTAACCTTTTTCTGACTATGATGGTTCAGTATGACTTGATAAACAATTGACTTTATTCTTTGTTAAGTTTTCTTAGAAAATAGATATTTCAGTTATGTTTTTTTCAAAAGAAAGTATAATATATTCAACATGGGAAAACACTTCAGTTTGGGGTACCAAATTGGACAAAAATAGTTATAACTGCCTTATGTTCTACGACAGCTCTCTTCACCATCTGTTGTGGCAACTGAAGCTTCTACGTGGCAATTGCTTTGGAAGGATCTTTTATCAAAGGCTGGAAAAGATTTATACAGTTGCATTAAAGTAGAACTTCATTATTAAATTGGTGTTTCTTATCGTTCACCATATGTTTTTCAGGTTTTCCGCACTTTGAAGAGTTTATTTTATGGTTTCATTGCTTTCTTCACGAATTGTAACAGGCATCGCCTTGATTTTTTTTATTTGATAACTTTCATTATTGCAAGGCGGGTAATGGAAAACCAGTCCTACCATCTAGTCTAGCTTGTAACACATGGTTATAATGACAGAAGCATAGAGGCATTGGGTCAATGGCTGACTTTGTAGCTTTGAGGGCACGCCAAGAAGTTGCAAAATCAAATAAAGGAAAAGATAACCAAATTATAGTATTTGCCGAACCCCAAAATGATGAGCAAATGGATCAGCAAGCGAATGACAAATCAACATGTGTTTCATTATTTAATATTTGACTTTGTTTTGCTTCTATGGTTAACTTGTTATTTTGAGTTTCATTAATAGATGAAACTGATGTTGAAGCTGAAGGGAAAAAACACAAGCATAGAGGAAAAACAAAGATGGCTGAAGTTCATACAAGGAAGTTTCAATAAAAAAAGCTCATCACTTTGAATGACCAATTTCAACCCATTGCATCTGATGGGAAATCATTATCAGAATTAAGCCTGTTCTTAGTTTTCTTTTGAAATTATTGGATGTAGCAACACTTTTGTAGGACTAAGTATTGGGATTTACATTAAGTGTTGTCATTGTGAAAAAAATGTTGCATTTACTATTTATATTATTATTAGAAAGTGTTGCAATAGTTGAAAGGATGTACTAAATCATTTCTATAAATAAATAAAAATATTGCAATAGATAGTAAAATCAAAGTGTTTTCATGATTTTTTTCCCTAAAAAGGGTTGCAAATACTTTAAAAAATGTAGCAATTGAAAAAAAAGGTTGCAAAATAACGTTGCATTTACATATACGAGTGTTGCAATTGCTATTTAAAGTGTTGTCAAAAAGAGTCGCAAGTATGTATAAAAGTGTTGCAATTGTTATTCAAACGATTAATATAAAAGTGTTGCAATTGTATATAAAAGTGTTGCAATTGATGTCCAAAACTTTACACATGGTTACGCTTTTACTGATTAAGAAACACTCTTTAATATGTTGCAAAAGCGTACAAAAGTGTTGCTAAAGACACCTATGACAACCTTTTTCCTATGCGTTGCTAAAAAAATAAAATTGTTGCCATAAGCCACCTTTAGCAAGAGCAAAAAACCAACTCTTTTTTTTTTTTGAAAGTGTTGCTTATTCTTCTGTGGCAACACTTTAGCTGCTTTGGGCAACACTTTCGGAGAGTTGCTATAGACCATTTATGGCGTAGTGCGAAATTTTAAGTCCAAGTATCGATCCCACGAGGAAAAACATACACAATAGGTTAGACATTCTTATTTTCTGTTTATGATGATCCTACATTGATTGGTTTGGGGTGAATCCTACACCAAATTGAAGGAATATAGAATTACTTCCAATGCTTTCCATTTCCTATCAAAGATTACCTATTCATTTGGATTTTCTGTATACTTCACTCTTGATCCCTTTACTAATATTTATTTTCCAAATGCATGGAGAAACACCACCACTGATCATTTTGGGTGATTAAAACATAAGGTTAGGTATGGTTAACTCTAACCGAATTCATGCAGAAATCAAGTATACAATGTTCTATATCTTTTGGATATCACAATATACAACATTATAAACCATTTTCATGCATTAAAGATTCATGCATAATATTGATGTCAGATTCACTTCCTACCACAACAAACAATGTCAACACTCATTCTAATCCTATATATATTTGGTATGGTTAACTCAAGATGCATATTTAGCATTTAAACCAAGAATCAAATTAGAAATAATAAAAATTAATAATAAAGAAACCCATATGAATATATGTTTAGAACATAATATATATAATGAAGAACATTGCATCAAAAACCCTAAAATCAATCACTACAAAAGGTCGTGAATCCTTTGCAATAATTGCCCAATTGAGTGTGTCATAACCCCAAGGAGTCTTGTGTAAGAAATGAACAAATATTAGAGTAAGGTTAACAATCATCAAAGATTAAACAAAACAGAAAACAATGAAAATACAATGGAAAGGTATTACACCCCTCTAATGGAGTTGTAAACCTTCCACACAAGAAGGATGCTTCTTCTGAATGGAAGGGCTTCTTCTTACTCCTATGTATCTTCTTCTTGATGTTGAATTCGTTTAAGGCAGAATCTCTCCCTCAAGAACTCTTCTCTCCCCTTGAAAAGTGATTTCTCTCTTCAAAAGTTGCTATAAATGTTGAGTTTGATGGGTTTTTATAGGGTTTCGGGGTAGTTGCAAGTGTTTTTCATTGGTTCTAAAGTGATAAGAAGTATTAGGATTGGTTAGGCATGGATAAGGGTTGATTTGGAGGGAAAATGGAGGGAGAACAAGGGCTAAATTCATGTTACCGTTTGTTCCAACTGTCAAATTATCAAATAGGTCACGATCGCGATATAGGGTTCGTGATCATGACACTGTATTTGTTCTTCAGAATTTGCTTGCTGTGATGGGTCGCGATCGCGACATATATGGGTCGCGATTGTGACAGAGTCCTGTCCCTTCACCCTTGCTTTTTCATTTTTCTTCGATTTTTATCTATAATTCAAGCCACTCGTCCCGAACCTTCATAAATTTCCTAAGAATAACTTCAGTCTTGAAAAAATTGAAAAACAATCATTATAACACTAAATATCCATTAAATACACAAAATACACATATTTGAGCTTGTTTTTATATGAAAAATACGTGTGCTTTCCACATCGTATCAGGTTCCTTTGACCTAGGGTTGATTTGTACGTGTGAACTTTGTTTGACGGGAAAAATGACCAAGGCGCTCTTTAGCAAAACAGCTGAGTGGGCTAGTGGGCCATTTGACCGAATACATTCAGACGTTTGTAGGCCCAAGAGCACTAGTGCTAGATCTGGTTTTTGGTAATTCATTACATTCACCGATATCTTCAGTAGATATGGTTATTCGACCTAATAAAGCATAAATTGGAGACCCTTGATCGCCTCGAGGACTTTAGGAACAAAGTGGAAAACTAACTAGGAAAAATTATCAAAGCTCTTTAACCTAATCGAGGAAGCAAGGATATGAGCCAAGAACTTACCTCATATTTGAGAAGTATGGGATTTTATCCTTACTCACTCCTCCTAGTACATCCCAATGGAAAGGAGTGTCAGAAAGGAGGAACATGATATTGTTAGACATAGTTCGCTCAATGATGAGTGATGCTCTCTTCTCGATCTCCTTTGGGGATATTCTTTGGAAACAATATCTTTCACACAGAACTGTCCACCAAGTAATGCAATTGAAAGAACTCTACATGAAATATGAATGGGTAAAAATCCCACTACTACTTTCTTAAAGATTTGGGGCTCTTTTGCACATGTTAAGAAATTGGCATGTGACAAATTAGAGTCGAAATCATTCAAAAGCCTATTTATGGGATACCTTAAGGAAACTAAGGGTAGATAATTCTATGACCTGGTTGTGGATAGAGTATTCATAGAGAGGATGAGTCATTTCTTAGAAGAGGAATTCCTTTCCAAGAAAGATAGTGGTATTATGATTGAACTTGGGGAGGTTTAAGATTTACAACCTCAAGAAGAGGACTCAGGAACTTAGCTAGCTCCACTAGAGGTAGAGGAGGCTGGCCCAGCTGCACAGGAGACTAGAAGGTCTGATAGGCTACATCATCAGCCAATGAGATATAGATTTCTGGTGGATGATGATGGGGATCTTATGGTTTTGGGTCAGGAATAGCCCACCGGCTCTCCTGAGGCTGTTTCTATCCCACATTCAGATGAATATCGAATAGCCATTGAATCTAAAATGCAATCTATGCATGATAAGAAAGTATGACACTTGGTTTATCTACCGTAGAGGACTAAGGTAATTAAATGCATCTGGTGTTACAAACACAAGGTAGATAATATCTCTAAGGGGTGACTGGGGGCGAAGGGTTTCAAATAAGTTCAAGGAATTGACTAAGATGAAACCTTCTCACCAGTTGCGATGCTCAAGCCCATTATGATACTTCCAGCTATAGTAGCATGGATTGACTCTGATATTTGCCCGATGGATGTTAAAACTACCTTTCTGAATGGAAGGCTACTCGAGGATGTGTATGTGGCACTGCCCAAGGGTTTTATTAATCTTGAGTACCCTAACCGGGTTTGGAAGCTTGATAAGTACATTTATGAACTGAAATAAGCATCCTGGTCTTGGAACTAAAGGTGTAATGAAGCCATTAAAGAGTATGGTTTCATTCAAAATCTGGATGAGCCCTGTGTATACAAGAAGATAAATGAGAGTACTTCCACATTCCTTGTTTTATATATGGACGACATCTTTTTGATTGGGAGTGACATACCAACACTGTAAGGGGTGAAGCAGTGGTTAGATATGTTCTTCGTAATGATGGATTTATGTAAGGTTTAGAAGATCCTTTTGATCCGGATCTATAGAGATAGATCATGTCGACTTTTGGGCCAAAGTCAGTACATATACATAGATAATATTCGAAAATGTTTCAGCATGGATAAGGCGAAGAAGGATTTCTTGGCTTTATGCTACAAGTTGAAACTTAGTAGAAAGGAATCCCTTCCAACAATGGAGGAGCGGGAGAGGATGATGGTGATACTATATTCCTCAATATTGGTCCATTATGTACTCCATATTGTGTACGAGACGTGATGTCGCTTATGCACTAAGTATGATGAGCTGGTACCAGTTGGATCTAAGTGAGAACCATTAGAGTACTATCAAGGCAATCCTTAAATATCTTAATAGAACTAAGGATTGTTACTTAGTATTATGGCGGTCAAGACGAATTAGCAGTCAGTGGGTACACTAATGTTAGTCTAAAGACTGATGAGGACAACATCCAGTCACAGTCTAGTTAAGTGTTTCTCCTTAAAGGTGGAGCTATTAGTTTGAGATCCTCAAAGCAGTCTACATTGCAGATTCTACTATAGAGGCTGAGTACATAGCGGCATGTAATGTAGCAACTGAAGCAATTTTGGTCAAGAAATTCATTACTGAGTAGGATTGGTCCCCTCTATCCTAGATCCAGTAATGGTATTTTGTGATAATAATGAGACTATTACATAGGCTAAGGGGCCCTGGTCATATAAAAGATCCAAACATGTACTCAAAAAGTTTTATCTAATACGAGGGAAGGTCAATCAAGGTGACATAGCATTATCAATCGAGAAATTTTTTGTGGTTTTAATCATTTGCATATCCTTAAGAATTTTTACTTTTCAAAACTATAACCATTTAGATATTTTTGTATCTCTATGGATATAGTTTATGCCTCATGTTAGAGGTTGAAGCAAGTCTAGGGGTTATTATATTTAGATAAAAGCCTTTACCATATAAAAATTTATTTTTATCTATAAAAGTTTATAGCTGCATGGATATAATTATAATTCTGCAACTACAACTTATCCCCCAGTTGTTTCTAGCTTAATTCTATGGAATATTCTATTGAAGCACAAATATCCACCATGGGTATAAACTATATTTGGATAGATATAAGTTAATACACTAAGATATAATCCACATTGGATCTCAATGTCCATTTTCTGCAAATTTTTATGCATTTAGCCTGGATTTAAATTCAATTTGCATGTTTAATTTGTAGTAAACTACGCTTAGAAGTCGTGTTTAGTTCTACTAGAATAGTTCAATGAACCCATGTATTTCCTAAATTCCAACTCACTTTACATGAAAATAAAACGATAAAGAACTTAGCCAAAACTTTTAACAAATAAGACTAAAATTTAAAAATTCATCCAATGATTCAAAAATTGTTTTTGAGTCTAATTGGTTTGCCAATTAGAAAAACCCAACTACCCTAAATTCTGTGCCCTCAAGCTATCTTAAATTTACGTTCTAAATCATAATTGAGTTTGAACATGTTGTGTGCCTCACCATGTCTATTATGCAATGTAGGATAGGCATCCAATGTGTTTATTTTTTGCATTTCTTATCATGCATTACGTTAAATGATTGTATATGCTAGGTGATTCTATCCCATCGCTATTTTAGCTGATTTACCCGGTAGTATAATTTATTTGAGTGTTTTTATCTTTTTATTTAAATGTTCAAATTTATTTATTGCTTTTCAATGTATGTGAAATCACTATAAACCATAAGGGGGTAAAATAAACTTTGGTCTTTTCAAGTTTGTTTAAAATTATCAATTATAAAATGTTTATCAAGGATTAATAGATGTGCTGTCTAGACTGCATCTCTTGTATGGTATAATAGTCCCAATTCAGTCTTCTTTATTGTAATTTAATTCTTTGTAGAGCGAAACCAGGAAGTTACTCCTATACCTTGCTTAGAGATGTGCTTCATTCCTATTTTATCTTTTCTTTATCCATAAAATGTTTTGATTTTGTTTTCCAAAAACCTATTTTCTATTTAAAACACCATATCACCTTATTTCCTCCATTTCATTTTGTTTTCCACTCTATATGAAGATTTTTAAAAATCGTAAGTCCCAAACTCAGAGTTTTTCGGTGACTTCAAAACTTGCTTTCGATCCTGTTTACCAAACTAAAATTCTAAAATCCTACGTTGGATCCTCCATAACCAAGCATCCCCATAAAATACCTTTTCCATGAGAATTGAATTCC
>CAOJCR014901892.1:0-10673 GCA_948330485.1 Euphorbia neoarborescens
AAAACAAATCAATATAAATAAAATTTCATCTTATTCATAATCTTAATCATGCATTCTAGATTTAATTAGAAAGATAGTGTGAAGGAAGTTTAGTTACCTCAAAAAGTGATGAAGAAAATAAACCCTTAAAGAAAGAGTAGAGAATCTGAAAACCAAAAGAGAAGAAATAATGGCCAAGGAATGAGAAAAGCTCTAAGAGATACGGTTTGATTGCAGCCCAAAGGTATACTGAAACTTACCCTCAACATAAAACACTCATCTCTCTTTGGTTTGAGTTTGGTTGAAAATCATAGGATAGGGAGAAGAGTGGTTTGAATTGATTTATTAAGTAAAAGTGGAAGAAAGATAATAGGGTTTCTGGTTTGTTAGAAACAATCAAGAAATTAGGGTTAAATGGCCAAAAATAAGTGAAGAGACTAGGGTTAATGTTAGCCGAAATTATGGCATGAAGCTAGGGTATCTTTAGTTCAAAAGTTATAGGATAAAACAAGAAATAATCAGGGATTTATAGTCCAAGATATACTTGAATTAGGAAGGAATGAAGTAGTTAGGAAAGATTTAGTTAAGGTAGGATTTATCTATCTAGGAATAAAATTAAATAAATCCAATTTCCTAACAAACTCAATATAAACACACATACTACTACTAATAATAATAGTAATGATAATAATAACAATAATAGTAATAATAGAAGAAAATAATCATAATTAAAATCTTTATTTATTCAAATGAAAATAATAATAATTAAGAAATAGAGTATAGGTAACATAGCTTTTGAATTCAATTAAATAAATAAAAAAATAAAATAAGATAAGAAATCATGCTATTGAAAATTTTGGGGCATTACAAAATAGGAACTCTCCCATACATACCCGGCTATAGGCTATACCCACACGACTATAAATAATAGCCGTGAGGATATATGCTATGTCTTTGTATTGATTTTGACTTTTTTTAATTTTATTTTTTGATCATTTAACCAGAATTTCAGAGACCTTTTTTGGATTTCTCATTCCCTCAAACTTCATCAAAACTAAGTTAATGTACACCCAACATAATAGTTCAGCTTTTGCTGATTCATCACCATATCAAGAAAAATCTCATGGTCACATATTGACCCTTATGCGACTGGATTCAGTGATCGAATATAAGAACACAAAGGAGTGAGTGAGAGATAATTACCAAGAAGTCATCGAGATTTGATCTACTAGGGAATTTCTTACTGGTGTAGGAATAAACTTTAGGAATTCTTGTCATCTTAGATGTGAACCCCTTTAAAGGTCCCAAAATCGCTTAATCATGAATAATCCTATTCCGATGTTAGCTTTAATATGGATCACTTAGTAATCCTAAGGTAGCTTTAACTTAGGCTATTAAAATTTAGTGATCTCATGATTATGCAAAAAAATTTTACCCCTAGACTTGATTTTCAAGTATATATAATCGTAATAATATATAGTAGTGCAATCATTTTATCACTTAATCTACTAATTTAAAAGAACAAAAAATTTTTCCCTTTCAATTAATGACAAAAGCATGAAGAGACGTATTAATTAGGGTTTTCTAAGGACTGTAGGGACTTGTAATAGAAAATCATATCCTACTCAAGCGAGGTTTTGAGTGTAGAGCGTATCTTACACGAGAAAGATTCTATATGTAGAGTGTATTTTACGTAAGAAATAATTTAAGCGTAGATCGTATCTTACATGAGGAAGATTTCAAGTGTAGAGAGTATCTTACATAAGAAAGATTCTATGTGTAGAGTGTATCTTACACGAGGAAGGATTTTCAGTGTAGAGCGTATCTTACATAAGAAAGGTTTCAAGTATATAGCGTATCTTACATAAGAAGATTCTATGTATAGAGCATATCTTACACAAGAGAGATTTTATGTGTAGAGCATATCTTATGCAAGAAAGTTTTGACTTGTCAAGCGTATCTTACACAAGAAGGACTCTAAATGTAGAGAATATGTAACATAAGGAAGATTTTGTATGTAGAGCATATCTTACATGAGGAAAATTTTTTATGAAGAGCATATCTTACACAAGAAAGGTTTTAAATGTAGAGTATATCTTACACAAAATAGATTTTATGTGTAGAGTGTACCTTACAAGAGAAAGATCTTATGTGTAGAGCGTATCTTATATAGGATAGATTCTATATCTAGAGCTTATCTTACATGAGGAAGATTTTATTTTCCATGTGTATATTGCATAAGAAAGGTTTTAAGTGTAGAGCGTATCTTACACTAGAAAGACTCTACATGTGGAGTGTATCTTATATGAGAAAGATTTTGAATGTAGAGCATATCTTACATGAGGAAAATCTTATGTGTAGAGCGTATCTTACACGTAAAAGACTTTATGTGTAGAGCGTATCTCACATAAGAAAGACTTTAAGTGTAGAGTGTATCTTACACAATAAAGATTCTATGGAACTATAGGGACCAGTAGTAAAATAGGATATGCTATAGATTTTTATTACTCAATTGGATATTTCTAAACAAAATTTTTTATCCCTTTGATTGATGCTAAAAATATAAAGCTTACTTATGTAAGTCAAAGATGATTAGAGTTGATGTGCCTTCCCCTTTTTTAATTTTCTGATTTTGACCTAGTTAACCAGTTGACTTGTTGTGCAATGATTTTTCTATGTAAAATAAAATAAACAATCCCTTTTCCAAGGTCCTAAGATCAATTTATTTAAAGAATTTGGAAAATTATGCATGAAAATTAACCATTCTTACGGTCCTTAATCTTTTATAGTCCGGTTGACCATCTATAGAAGTGCAGAGATAACTATAGCTATTGTGAGCGAGCGACCTTTCGAGGCGAGTGGATTGCGCTCTTCGAAAATAAAATTTAAGTTTGAAATGTAAATCTTTTGAGATTTGACAAAAATGTGATGAAAAGGGAAAAATAGTTCCTAAGCAAGTGGAATATTTCTTTCCTAGTACCTTTCACCATAGAAGCGACCTCAAGGCTTTCGGAGGAAGAAATACTAAACAAAGGCATGTGCGAACATGTGCTTAGGAGCTTTAATTTGAAATACGGAAAAAGATTTTGAAAAGTAAAACAATTCCTTAAGCGATTAAGGTTTACTCGTTTTGGAAAACTTTTCACCATAGAAGCGAGATAAAGTTTCTGCAGATGAGGCCTTAAGTGAATATGCATGCGAATGGTGGCTTTAGGATTTTTAATTTTGGAAAATCCAATTTTAAATGAAAGTGAAAACATTTTAAAAGAAATTCAAACTTGAATCTCCTAAAAAGGGTATTTGGAGTCCCCACCCGGTTCTAAGCTCACAGCGGGAATGAGTTCACGGTGTAGCTCGAATCCATGGTTCGAATAAAAAATCATGATCCAGACATTGTGTTCGGACAAGACACTTACTTATCCTTCTTCGAAAAGCATTTTAGAAATCGACAATTTTTATAAAAAATGAAATATGATTATTTGCGCAAAACCTATGATTGATTTTAGTTGGATATTTATTTTGTTCGCGCATACATTAAAGCAGTAAATAAATGAAAGTGATAAAACAAAGTATATAGTTATAACCATATCGAAAAAATAAATCCTATGGGATACATTGGTTTGGGGAGGGGTGTACATCCATCTAAACATGCATTTAGACATACATACATATATAAAATGAACGGAAATAAACACTTAGCACATCATGATACTTGAAATGAGCATGCGATAGAATGGGAAAGATTAGATAGCTCGGGGTCATGTTATAGAGGGGACACCAACCCGAAGCAATTTATCGGATTGGGTGTTTTGAGCCGAGGGATGGTCTCGTGACGGCCAGAAAATGATTTTGGCTCGCATTACGGATGGGCAAAGTGATATTTATTTATAAAACATTTGGCTCATGTTTTAGTTTTGGCACATGCAAACTTTAGTAAGTTGGATATTCGGGATATAATTCCCTTCGTTGTGTTGTCTTAGCGGCCATAAACCCGGCTTCCCACTATGGTTTTCTAGATACAAAGCGGTATTGCAGAGATTGAATCTAAGTCGCACATAAAAGCATAAAGTGCACTAATTTATTGGCATACATCGATTCACACATTAATGACAGTAAATCATAGACATAAGACACATGGGGGTGCGTGATCCTGGGTTTTGTGGCTCGAAATGGACCGAAAACCACTGAAAATAAACTTTTTTGGTGAATTAGACTTCTGGTATGACATGTCATTGGCTGGCACGGTGTACCAGAGACAAAAACCACAATTCTAAAGGTTTTTTGAAGCAGCATGCCGTTCCAGAGAGGTTGGCACGCTGTGTTACACAGAAAAGCAGATCCCATAAAAGGCCAGCAAGCGCACTGATTTTTAAACACGTTATAACTCCCTCGTTTCTTATCCGAATTACACATATAATGTACCGTTGGAAAGATCTTTCAACATAGAAAATGATAGGATATCTAAATCATTTCAGTTTTGAGCTTAATAGGACGTAATTTGGTTAAGAAACCTGACTAAAGCATTTTTCCAACGAAACAAACATGTTTAGATTCAAGCCAATTTTATCCATTCTTAGTCCATTTTAACTTCGGTCAAAGCCACAGAAACATCCCGGGGTGCATGGGGGTTGGTTAGATGTCTTTCTTGACAGTCAAAAGGCATGATTAAGTGGTGAGAAATCCATTTTTACAAAAACTTATGATAAATATAAAAAAATCGTTATCTAGCTCCTTTTAGGTCCATTTTTTGTCATTCAAGTCCCGAAATGCTCCCAGTCAGCCAAGGTACAAAAATAAAGTCCTGGGAAATTCCAAAGAAGTCATATTTATGGATTTATCACCCGTTTACCCATGATGTTTCCGTGTTAAGAACCAAAAGAGTGATTTTTGATTTTTAAGCAAACTTTTACGTTTTGAAACCTGAGATAACTCAACTCCAGCACACAAACAAAAATATAAAGTGAATGGAAAAATGTTAGAGCTCAGAATTTTACCCTCGAAGAGTGCTTTAACCATGTGGAAACCAAGAACTCTGTATGTGCACCAAAATTCTTGAACACAAACAAAGCCGAACAAGATAAATTTTTTTGGCCAAGAGCTCTTAAAACCAGTACGTCTATGGACTAAACTACTGATACTAGAGCTAAAGAGTGAGTGTGGGTTGATGTTTTTGAAGAAAAGTAAAGAAAAGAGAGGAAAAAGATGAAGATAAAGAAGAAGGAGATGAAGAGGAAGAACTAGAGAGAGAATTTTCTAATTGAGAGAGAGAGAGTGAGTTGGGATCTTTTTGCTGCAAAATCAGAGTGAATAGGGCTGACCCTTTTATGTTTGGACATGCAAAGGGTTTAAAAGGGGTAAGGATGGGTTTGCTTTTTGCTATCACTCATAAATGCACCCCTTACCACCTTTTCTCCCTCTTTTCTTTTTTTTTTTTCCTTTCTTTTAGTTTCTCTTTTAATTACTTTCCATTTGATCCCAACCAAGGATTTTTAGGGCTGTAACTAAGGGTTATAATGGGTGGTTAATGTGTTTTATTTTGGGTTTTTGGGTTTAGAAAGGGTTTGGTTCAAAAGTAGGTTTTGGGTTCGACCGGATTTTAGATCCGACCGCTCATGGTTTGTTCGGTTCGTAAACATTATCTGAATAATTGTTTATTATGGGACATTGTGACATGGATGCTAGAGTTCTAGGGTGTCAATTTCATCATCACCCTAAGATAAAAAATCTAGTACTCATAGTTGCCCCTCGTGTGGCTGTATTCATCGACTGAGTATAGGAACACGATAGTGAGCGTAGGGAATACTTACTTCGCTGCAGAATCATTTGAGGTTGGATCCACCAGGGAAATTCTTGATCGAATCATGAGCTTCGAAGTCCATAGGGAAAACCTGCAGTCAAGCACAACAAGAGATATAGGGTGTTAGAGCAGCCAACCGATGTGCTCTTCTAGGTACCTTCCCCTAGATGCACTTCTAAAGCACAAAATGGTATGTGGAGTTTTCATTCCTTAATCGACGAATTTTGAAACAAAAATTTTTTCCCCTTCGATCTAGAAAAGAAAACGATGTATGATCATGTGAATGTGATGCTTGACTTTATAAGTGCGATGCATGTATGAAGAGTTGCAACGTATGACACTACACATCGTGAAGTTGAAGGTGGGTGAGAATGTATTATGAGCAATATCACTCATCTACGGTATCGTATGTACAACACATTGAAGTGCGTGGCCCTACATATCGTGACAAAAGGTGTTTTGAATGCTCTCGTTCATTCGTAGAACTTGCATGTGTGGATATGGAGTGCTTGGCACTGCATATCGTGAAAAAAAGTGTTTTTGAACAATCTCATTCATTCGTGGAACTCGCATGTATAGATATAGGGTGCTTGGCACTGCATACCATGAAAAAGGTGTTTTGAATGGTCTCATTCATTTGCAAAACTCATGTGTACGGATATGGAGTGCTCGGCACTGCGTACCGTAAAGAATGTCCTTTGAATGGTCTCATTTGCGGAACTCGTATGTATAGATATCGAGTGCTCGACACTGCATAGTGTGAAAAGGTGTTCTGAACGGTCCCGTTCATTCGCGAAACTCGTGTGTATGGATATGGAGTGCTCAGTACTGCATACAGTGAAAAAGGTGTTCTGAATGGTCTCATTCATTCATAGAACTTGCATGTATGGATATGGAGTGCTCGGTACTGTATACCATGAAAAAGGTGTTCTGAACGGCCTCGTTAATTCGCGGTATCGCGTGTACAAGACTTTGGAGTGTACGAATGCATATGTGATCATGTTAAGCATGATGCATGTTATGTATACTTACTATATGTTGCTATATAAAGATGCTCTTCTGGAGTTGTTTATCAGGTGGCACCGTGGTCATCTGGGAGAGATGTTCAGCGCCAGTGGGCGAAATGGAGGACCCGAGTCTTCTGGACCACTTCTAAAATAGCTCTTCTGTTGAGGGGTGCCCCTGGTGTCATAACGATTTTTAAAATGCTCTAATTTTTGTCTGGACTGCCAGGGGTTACCTAATTTTTGCCCTATCGAGCTGCTCTCACTTTTAACCGAACTACCGGGATGTCCCGATTTTCACTCTGACGAGCGTAGCGTCCTAACTTTTTTACTGAAGCGCCATTTTCTGTTTTTCACTTCAGTGGACTCTCTCTCTTTTTTATTATTATTTTTTATTTTATTATATATATTTTTATTTTTTATTTTTTTATTTTTTTATTTTTTTATTTTTTGAATAATGATGTAAACAAATATTGATGGCAGATAGTAATATGTAGACAAAATGATTGCAGGGAATGATACCGAAATAATTTGCAGCGAATGTATCCAAACAAATAACGTGAACAATTGTACATAATAGGCTTTGAATGCTTTGCTTAAACTGATGTTTTAAAATTGATGTATACATATATTCATACACACAATCATTACAACACCTCTAGCTAACATGCCAACCTATTGATGAAATACAAAGTGGGAAAAGATGGCAAAGCGGTATCCATCTTGAAGAGCCACTTCCCTCCATCTTCTATTCTAGTTGTGTGAATGCCTCAGAATAGTATCTCTTCATGTGATCCAGGTTGACTGGCTAAACAAACTCATTTCCGTCCATGTCTGTCAGCTTAATGGCTCCTTTGGCAGGATCTTCTTGATAGTATATAGGCCTTCCCAAGTCAGTTTGAACATGCCCCTGGGATCTGTATGAGTCTGTCTAACTTGCTTGAGGACCAGATCCCCAGCTTTGAGCGGCTGGCTGTGGGTTCTAACTTTTGTATTGTAGGATCTGGCCATACGCTGCTGATACATCTGTAGGTGACTCAGGGCCTTCAACTGCTTTTCATCAATCAATGCTAGCTGTTCGTATCTGGCTTTTGCCCATTCTGCTTCAGGTAGTTGTGCCTCCAAGGTAATCCTTAGTGATCTGATCTCGGTCTTGATTGGCAATACCACTTTCACTCCATACAGCAGGGAGTAAGGCGTTTCACCCCTTGGAGGTTCTCACACTCGTCCAGTACCCCCATAACGCGAGAGGCAGCTTCTGTGCCCAATCTCGGTATGTTTCTGCCATCTTAGCCAGAATCTTCTTTAATGACTTATTAGTTTCCTCCACTGTATTATTTGCCTGTGGCCGGTAGGTAGATTATTTGTGGTGTTCAATGCCCTTATCTTATAGCAACTGCGTCGTTACTCCCTAAAACTGTACCCCATTGTTAGTGATTATGTGGTGGGGGATGCTGTATTTGGAAAAGATGTTCTTCTCGATAAACTTGGCCATCTTTTTTTATAGTTATCTCTTTAAATGACTCAGCCTCTACCCTCTTGGAGAAGTAGTCGACTGCCACCACAATGAAATGATGACCGTTAGATGCTGGCAGCCTTATTTCTCCAATTATGTCAATCCCCCATTCTGCGAAAGGCCAAGGGGTGGCTAGATTCTAGAGTTCGATCGGCAGGAGATGACTGAGATCCCCGTAGACCTGACATTCGTGACATTTATTTACTTTGTTGATACAGTCAGCTTGTATAGTGAGCCAGAAATAACCCTGCCTCAGGATCATCTTTGCTAGAGCTAGGCCGTTCATATGTGGACCACACACTCCTTTATGTACATGTTCCATGACGTGTTTTGCTTCCTTTTTTTATAAACATCTTAGGAGTAGCCCGTCTGCTGTCTTCTTAAACAATTGCCCTCGTGTAATCTGAACTGAGTGGCTAACTTCTATAAAGAAATATTGTCTGATGATGAAGATCCTTCTGGAGACTACCCTGATCGTAGGAACTGCATGTTTTCTGAATACCATAGAACTTGATCTGTTTCCATTACTAGTTCTGCTGTCTTCTGGTAGAATGGTGCCTTGGAGGTTTCCAAGATGAGAGGCTGAATGGGCTGTGCCTGGGGTCCTTCCCTCATTGAAGATAGAGTTGCTAGGGCATCCAACATTTGATTCTCTTCTCTAGGGACATGTCTGAATTCACAACGACTGAAGGCTTCAACCTTTTCTTGAACTGCTGCAAGGTATGGTCGAAGAGTCTCTTCCTTTATTTCCCAATCCCCATAGGCTTTTCGGATGATCAAGGCTGAGTCTCTGATTACTAATGCCTCTTGTGCCCCCAGAATGAAGAGAGAATCCAATCTAAACAGACATGCCTAATACTCTGACCTATTATTAGTCACAAAGAATTCCAATCGTTTGGAAAGTGGGATGATTTCATTCTACGGAGTTACAATGATCACCCCGAGCTAGGGGTCTCGTCTGTTAATTGCACCATAAAAGAATATTGTTCATCATTCTAGTTCTGATTCTACTGCTGCCAGCTGCTCATCTGGGAATTCTAGATCTTCTGTATAATCTAAATTTAAGGGTTGGTTAGCTAAGAATCCTGCAATTGTCCTTCCTTTGATTACTTTCTTCGTTACATATACTACATCAAATTCTGACAGTAGTAACAACCATCTTGACAACTTCCCGATGAGAACTGGAGTCTGAAAGAGGTACCATATCGGTTCTATTTTAGCTACTGCTTGAATCTTATAAGATTGGAAGTAGTGGCGGAGCTTCTTAGTCAGTCACACCATCACAGTATGAGTTTTCTCTACAACGGCGTACTTAAGCTCATACTCCAGTAGATTTTTGCTCAAATAATAGATCAGGTACTCCTTCTTGTCATCCCTTTCCTGGATAAGCATAGCCCCGATGGCTGCATCTTCAATGGCCAGATACTGAATTAAGGGTTTCTCGGGTGTCCGAGGTCCGAAAACTAGAGGATTTAGCAAAGACTCCTTGATTTTGTCAAACGCGATCTGGCACTTATCATTCCATACCACTGGCTGTTGTTTTCTAAGGAGCTTAAAGATGGGCTTGTAGAAAGTAGTCAGCCTGGCGATGAAACGGCTGACATACTGTAGTGATCTCAAGAACGACCGTACCTCCTTCTATGTCCTCGGGGCATGCATGTCCTTGATAGCTTTGATCTTATCTAGATCCATTTCAATTCCCCTCCAGCTAACTATGTGCCCCAGTAGCTTCCCGGAAGTTACCCCAATCACACACTTCTTCAGATTAAGTTTGAGGTTGTATCTCTCGATCCTGGTCATAAATCTGTCTAGTACCCCGGATGGTCTTCTTTGTCATCTGTCTTGACCAGCATGTCATCAACGTACACCTCAACTGCTTTATGGATCATGTCATAAAGCAGTGTGGTCACGGCCCTCTGATATGTGGCTCCGACATTCTTTAACCCGAATGGCATAACTTGGTAGCAGTATGTGCCCCACTCTGTGATGAAGGATGTTTTAACTTTATCAATTGCATTCATGAGGATCTGGTTGTACCCTACAATCCCATCCATAAATGAGTACATGGATGCCCATGCAGCACTATCAACCAGGACGTCAATGTGTAGTAATGGAAAATCATTCTTTGGAGATGCTTTGTTAAGATCACGGTCGACACATACCCTGACCCTTCCATCCTTCTTTGCTATCGGGACAATGTTGGGCAACCATTCGGGATAGTCAACCACTTCAAGAAATTTTGCCTGAATCCGCTTGGACACTTCTTCATTAACGTTCTTAGCCCATTCTGCCCTCATTCGCCTTAGCTTCTGCTTGACTGGTTTCATTTTGGGATCGGTTGGGATTCTATGCTCTGCTATGCTCTTGTCGACTCCAG